>BQNB010156685.1:0-15242 GCA_026074375.1 Tanacetum coccineum | reverse complement strand
TATATATATATATATATATATATAAGGGTTATTGTGAGAACTTTCTTAAAGTTGTAAAAATAAGAACTACTCTAAAATACCATTAAAACATCGATACATAACCATTTTAGCAAAGATACACCAAAATATAAACTATTAATACAAGTTAACATTAAACCGACTAATAACCAACTCATACATGAGTAACGGATTGCTGATACACAATTAATCATTTGATACCTATACATACATAAATTGATACACCTAATACACAACAACCACTAAAAACTTGATACACAATACCAAAACTTGATACACATTACACGTCGAATCAAAGTGTATCACCTAATTTACGTCAATTTCCAAAAGAAAATCCATCAAATACTTAACAATTTTAGTTGTAATTAATTATGTTTTTATTTTATTTTAAGGAGAGTGTTATTTTTGATATTTTGGTTGTTCTCATTTTTACAACTTTAAGAAAGTTCTCATTTGATCTCAATTATATATATATATATATATATATATATATATATATATGGTAGGGTTATAATAAAAAAGATGTTAAAATAAAAAGGGTAAGAAGAGATCTCAACCATCGGATCAAAAAGGGCGGTGGCGTTTTTGTAAATACTTGAAACATTAAGGGCATTTTTATAATAGTGTAGTTTACCCAAAACTGTCTCTCTCTAAAAGGACGTTGATGGCCTCCCTTCCCACCTCCACCTCCTGGAGTCTCGCAACCTCCCCCTCCTAGAGTTTCACTTCCTCCACCTCCTTCACCCTCTCTTCCTCCACCGCCTCCAGCCCCCCTTCCTGCACCACCTCTGATCTCAGACACCATGGGAAATGCTGCTGATGCAAATCCCTTTGCAGCTAATCAGGTAAAGTTTGAAAATTAATTTTAATTACTTTGAATTAGTGGTTAGTTTCGACCCCTTTATTTATAACTTTCTCATAATTATAATCGTAATTCATACACTAATTTCACAAATTAAAATTACGATTCTTAGTGCATCATTGAGATCAAGCTGACATTAAAGACGAATCTCCATCGATCTAAACCTCCTTGTAAGTTCATAAAAAAACTCGAAAATCATTACTGCATCCTCTTAATAGTTTTATTTTACTCAAATCGTGTTTTATTTCTTGAGTTTAGCAATTAGAAAAAGTAATAGACATACTACAGCATGTTGTGGTGTTTTAATGGTAGAAAAGTTTATGTGTGTGTATTTGTGTGCATAATGCAGTTCTTGTAAAGAAGTGATGCACTCGCTTCTCATTTGTGGCATATAAAGTTCGATTAGGCCACACGATGTATTACTTGTCGAAAAGTGTCTTTGGGTGTATTTTTGTGCATGATGCAGTTGGTGTAAAGCAGTGATGTAGTAGGTGTCCATTTGTAGCATATAAGGTTCGATTAGGTTACGCGTAGGGTGTTTTACTTGTCGAAAAGTGCTTGAGTGTCTATTTGTATGCATAATGCAGTTGGTGTAAAGTGGTGATGCAGTAGGTGTTCATTTGTGTCATATAAGTTTCAATTAGGTAACGCATATGGTGTTTTAGTTATCGAAAAGTGGTTGTGTGTGTATTTGTATACTTGATGCATTTAATGTAAAGCAGTGATGCAATAGGTGTTCATTTATGGCACATAAAGTTCGCCAAGGTCACGCGTATGGTGTTTTACATGTTAAAAAGTGGTTACGTGTGTATCTGTATGCATGATGCAATTGATGTAAAGCGGTGATGCAGTAGGTGTTCATTTATGGCACATAAGGTTCAACTAGGTAACGTGTAAGGTGTTTTACTTGTCAAAAAGTGGTTGTGTGTGTATTTTTATGCATGATGCAGTTGATGGAAAGCAATGATGTAATAGGTTTTCATTTTTGTCACATAACGTTCTAATAGGTAACACGTAAGGTGTTTTACTTGTCAAAAAGTGGTTGTGTGTGTATTTTTATGCATGATGCAGTTGATGGAAAGCAATGATGTAATAGGTTTTCATTTTTGTCACATAACGTTCTAATAGGTAACACGTAAGGTGTTTTACTTGTCGAAAAGTGGTTGTGTGTGTATTGTATACATGATGCAGTTGTTGTAAAGCGGTGATGTAGTATGTGTTCATTTATGGAACATAAGGTTTGATTAGATATCGCGTAAGATGATTTACTTGTCGAAAAGTGCTTGCATGTGTATCTGTGTGCATGATTTAGTTTTTGTAAAGTAGTGATGAAGTTGGTGTTCATTTGTGTCATAGAAGGTTCGATTAGGTCACACGTAGGGTGTATTACTTGTGGAAAAGTGGTTACGTGTGTATTAGTATGCATGATGCACTCGCTGTAAAGCATTGATGCAGTAGGTGTTCATTTGTGTCATATAAGTTTCAATTAGGTAATGCATATGGTGTTTTAGTTATCAAAAAGTGGTTGTGTGTGTATGTGTATACTTGATGCATTTGATGTAAAGCAGTGATACAATAGGTGTTCATTTATGGATCATAAGGTTCACCAAAGGTCACGCGTATGGTGTTTTACATGTCAAAAAGTGGTTACGTGTGTATTTGTATGCATGATGCAGTTGATGTAAAGCGGTGATGCAGTAGGTGTTCAGTTTTCGTGTATAGGGATGTGGTAGGTTGCGTTATGTGCGTAAATGTGTTTGTATGTTTGTGTGATGCACTTGAATATGAACTGTGATGTAGTAGGTTTTTAGTTTCCACCTATAAGGATGAATTAGGTTAATGGTAGGTTGCGTTATGTGTGTAAATTTGTTTGTATGCGTAGATGTTTGTGAAATACACTTGATATTAAACTATGATGCGGTAGGTTCTCAGTTGTCCTGTATAATGATGTAGTAGGTTAAAAGTAGATTGTGTTATGTGTGAAAGTGTGTATGTATGCCTAGATGTTTGTGAGATGCACTTGATTTTGAAATGTGATGCAGTAGGTTCTTAGTTGTATGTTTATATGCTTGATGTAGTTGGTGTAGAAGTGATGCAGTTGGTACTTATTTGGCCTGTGAGGTTAGATTAGTTGAGGCGCAGAGTGTTTAATTTGTCAAAAATTATCTCTGTGTATGTTTGTATGCTTGCTGCATTACTCTCATTTTGACACATGATGTCATGAGACTGAAAATTGTAGAGTTTGCATATCCACAACATTAAGCATTATTCAAGGTGCACCTGTGTTGCTTTTAAGATGTAATTCCATTTTGCAGCCTCTTAAGTGGGAGTTGAAACAAAAGCCAGGAATGAGTCCACCTCGTGGCGGGTTCTAACCAGATGATCCAAATCAGCAGATTGTTGTAGAGGACACATTTGATGAACATGGAGGTAAGCTTACAATAAAGCATAATTTCACACGTACAAGTAACTCTAACCGGTTAATAGTGAACTATATTCAAATAAATTTTAAATAAGAAATAATAAAATAAATGAGGTATGTGAATATCACGTTGAACATTATATATAGTCCCCCTTTGCACCAGTGATTAACGTTCTTTCTCTGTATTTGATGTTTGTTGTTTATTACCAAGGCTTTAAGATCCTAGCGACTCATGTATATATACAATTGTTACTCTTATTATTGCTGCAATCTCTTAGTCCTCCCAGGATCAGTTTGAGAAAGATGGTCAAAGATGTATAAATGGTAAGGGTGGGTTACGTGGCCCATTAAAATGGGTTTATTTTTAAGGCTGGTCAAATCAGGTTGCATCGAGTTAAGATGTAGACACTTCTTGTGGATTTTACTTTTCATTGCAATTTAGTTTATATGATGGCAAAAACTATTACTGAGATAATGAATCAACTTTGTCGAATAAAACAAACATTTAACTATGCTTTTGGAAAACATTTAAAATTAACCATTTGATGCATTATATGATTTTAGCTTGGCCCATGTTACATATATGAGTTGAAATTGCTCTCTCGGCCTATATAATGTTTACTACATTATGATCAATTAGATATAGGAATCTCTCCTGATAATTTTGATGCAGAATATGAAATATATGTGCAGGTCACACGCCCTAATATAATGTTGACTATATATAAAGTTACTTGTTTGATTGTTGCCTATATTTTATATTCTAAATACATAATACAGAGTAGATTGAATATGATTACATTATGTTAAAAAGTGGTTGTGTGTGTATTTGTGTGCTATCGATGCAGTTGGTTCTATGAATTAATGCAGTTGGAAGAAACTATACAATGTTGTTGACCATGGAGTATTTTTGTCGGTCGTGGTGTGTTTTTGGAAGAACTAAAGAAGGAAGGACAGGAAGGACCAGGTGTGAAAACTTAATTAAATACATTGCGTGCGAAGTTTTTAGAAAAGATAATACTTGTAAGTTGTCAAAGTGGATCAAGATAATGTTGTCAACATTGGTACCGGCTTCTGGATGTGTAACAGAGCCTTTAATATTGATGATGATAAAGCTGTAAAATCATGGATGTTCAACTGGATGTTGATTATTATGATCTGGATGGCCTGCATATTTTCTCACTCTCATATTAATAGTCTGAATTTCTACTTCAGAACCTGTACGACTATTTTGGGTATTATGATTACTGGGCATAGCAACTAGGGTGGACAAAATTGGTTCTGGACGGCTAACTATTGGTACTGTAACTTCCTTGGTCTGACTTATCAGATTTCTCTGTTTGGTAGCTCTTTGTGGTCTGGCAAGTCTGATGTCTATACCAGTGTTTGGCATAACTATTTTAGTAGTGGGACTGGCTTTTGGTTGTGCATTGAGGACTTGACTTATTATCTCATAAGCGGTTTATCTTGGAATTTGGTTTGCAATAGCTATTTGGAGGTTGCTGACATTTGTTGCTTTTCTATTGACTTTTGCGCTTATTCTGATAATACGGACTTGGTTTAGTGTGTGTTGGAATCTCTAAGATGTGCTATGGTTCAGTGTAATATAGTTTTGTTCAGCTGGTTACAAGGATGCACCGGGGTCTCTTTTATTTTTCTTGAGCTCCTTTTGTATCAGCGTTGAGTCAGTCGGTTACAAGGTTGTACCAGGTTCTGGTTTGGTCTTGTTGTTTGGTTTACTTGCGCCATTTTGGAATTGATGGAGGTTTGCATTTTATTTCAGTTTCACATTGGTATTTTGCCTTATAATTTCTAAATCTGTAGGACGGTTTTGAGCTTTATGAATTTTGGTTACTTCATTTGTTTTCTTCTTTGGTTGAATATCTGCATGTATTCAGGTATTTGGATATGGACGGGCTGATTAGTTCTTATCTCTGCAATTATTCTGGGTGTTTGGATAACGGTTTATGCAGGCTCTATTGGTGCAAATTGGGTGGTCAGTTTTGGTTTTTGGTGGGTTTTAATCAGATGGGTCATTGTATTCTAGTGGGTCAATGTAATCTGATGTTGGATATGGAGTACTTCTTGCATCTCTTTGGCATCCCTCAACATGGGTGTGTTGTTGGAGCTTTTTGACTGCTGCATTATATAACCAATTAGTCGTGGATTTCATCTCTTTGGCATCCCTCATCATGGTCATTTCAGTCTAATTTGGTTAAATGAAGTTGAGCAGTTCTATTCCAAATCAGGTAAAAAGCAGTCAAATACTTCTAAAGCTAATTCGGTAATTAGAGACAAAGATAAGGATGATATACCAGTGACTAGCTTTAAAAGACGGCAGCAGGATGCATTACGCAAGGAAGCATCGGCTACCAGAAGAATGCAAGATCTTATGCGTCAATTTAATCAATTGTTACAGAAGCACATCACATATCCTTCGAATTTCTTTAGTATCTGCCAAATATTTTTCCAAACATGTCATATATAGTCATAATTTAGTGCAATAAATCATGATACTATACCTGATTAGGTATGGTTCAAGACTTCAAGTTATCTAAACCACTTAATAATACAGTACATTTTATTAGTTCCATCACTGTCAGATACAGTTTAATTACGGTAAAGCTTAATATAGTTTCTAGTTACATAATGTGTTACCATGTTTGATCTTCCTTTACTATCGTCTGGATTACTGGGCACAAGTGGGCAGGACCATTTAAGGAACCTGTGGACGTTGCAGGACTCGGTTTGCATGATTACTAAGAGGTAATTATGTACTTCTTTTGAAGTTTTTTGTTATAAACATTTTTTGATGATGTATATTCTTTAAATCTAGATCATGGAAAAGCCGATGGAAGTACAATTGATAAAAAATTTAAGGCAAAAGATGGCACCAGGTATACAAATGTCCGAGAAATGTGTGCAGAATCTCACAATTTCATCATCTTTTTTATTCAGGACCGCATATGATGTTAGTCTTACTGATGATGGCCGGACTCCTGAGATATTCAACCTCATGTCAGGAAACACATCAACCTCTTGGGAAAGACTTGATGTGTATGTATCGCATTCCATCCTGAAATAGTATTTTAGTAAAAAAATACTTTCTTTTTTTGAGCTAATTCTCATATCGTTCACTTGTTTCTGTCATCAGTGGTGCTGTTCTATCACACACCTTTGAGTTGGAGTCAAATGTGAAAACCGTCTTTCACAGCAAACCAGCTGTTGTTACATTCCGTGTCCCCACAAAGGCTGCATTACAGGTTGGTATTCTAGAAAATGACGTAAATTGGTATTGCTGGTATTGTATATTTGTACGTGTTTTAGTCTTACATTATTTTGATTTTTTTTCCAGGAGGCATATTTAGCCCCACTTTTGCCACTAGAAATCCTATCAGACAAGCCCCGTGAGAGTACTCTTGGTCTCGTAAGTTTTGTATTATTGTTAATAGCAAAATAAGAAATCTTGTTTTATAAAAGAAAATGACAAAACCTCTGTAGATATGTATTGATCTTTTAACTGATAATGCATTGTTGTGTTCTTTTGCATGTATTGTGCTTAATGGATGCCATCCTTTCAGGCTAAGGTATGAGATACATTTCTGATCAGCGTGTTTCTTTTTACGATCTATTTATGTTGTGGTTGTTGGCTATTGTAATCATCTATATTGATTCTTGTAGTAAATCTGATATAATATGTTTGTAGTTAATCTGAAATTTGTCTATTGTAATCATCTCTAATAATGCTTTTGTTATGTAAATGTGCAGAAGTTGTTGGCTAAGTATGGCTCTTTGGTGTCTGTCATCTCCATTGTGGTTTTGTTTGTGTACCTGGTGGCTACTCCATCAAAGTCCGGTGCTGCAAAGGGAAGCAAGAAGAAACGTTAATGATTAGTTTTTTGTAATTTAATTGTAGAGGCACGTGGACCAACCTTCGTGTTTTGACTTGCCTTTTTTGTAAAATGTTTTAATCGGATAGTCTACAATGTAAAAGGTTGTTAGTCTTTTTTGATATCTGAGAGATAATTATGGAGGAAGGTTCTGATAATAGGTTTCTGCTTTAGATGTCTTGCACCAACATATAATCCTGTTCTAAATTCTTAGCTTTCAAAGTTTCAATTACCCTTTAAATGTCCATTTTTCTACCAATTTTACTTTACATACTTAAATTAGCCTACAAATTTGTGGTACATTATCTTGTTTAATGCAGTAAAATTTACAATGTGATGCAGTAAAATATACAATTTAATGCAGTAAAATTTACACTGTCATGCAGTAAAATATACAATTTAATGCGAGGGAATTGCAGATATGCTCCATGTGGTTTCCTCAGATTGCATGTTTAGTCCCCACATTTGCGAAAGTGCAGACGGCCTCCTTGTGGGGAAACTTTCGTTGCACTCTTAGTCCCTGGCCAAATTGAAATGACCAAAATACCCTCGTCTTCATCCTCTTTGTATTTCTACCCATATTTTTTTTATTTTAAACAATTTTTTTTAAAAAAAATCGTACTTTCTAAAATCTTAATTTTTGTTTAAATTTTAATTTTTTTCGTACTTTTCAAATTAAAAAAAATATTTTTTTACGTTATTATTCATAAAAAAGTGTAAAAAAAATTTTACAAAATTTTTAAAAAAATTTCGTACATTTTAAAATCTTAATTTTGAAAAAAAATTAGTACTTTAAAAAAAAATATATATATATTTTTTTAAATTAAAATTTTTCTTACGAAAAAAATTGTTTTTTTTTTCAAATGTTAAGAAAAAATAAAAAAAGTAAAACATTTTTACTTTTTTACTTTTTTTTAAATGTAAAACGGTTTTATACATTTTTATTTCAGACGAAAAATAAAAAAAAATTAATTTAAAATGTTTTAATTTTTTTCTTAACATTTAAAAAAAATAATTTTTTTCGTAAGAAAAAAATAATTTTTTTTAAAATTCTTTTTTTTATAAATTTAAATAGTACGAAAAAAAATTTAATTTTTTTAAAACGTACAAATTTTTTTCTTTTTTTTTAAATTTAAATTTATTTTACTAATAATAACATATTTTTTTTAATTTATAATGTAAAAAATATTTTTTTTAAATTTAAAAGTACAAACAAAATTTTAAATTTTTTTTAAAACATTAAGATTTTAAAAAGTACGATTTTTTTTTTAAATTTTATTTAAAATAAAAAAAATCTAGGTAGAAATACAAAGAGGATGAAGACGAGGGTATTTCGGTCATTTTAATTTGGCCAGGGACTAAGAGTGCAACGAAAGTTTCCCCATAGGGAGGCCGCATGCACTTTCGCAAATGTGGGGACTAAACATGCAATCTAAGGAAACCACAGGGAGCATATCTGCATTTCTCTCATTTAATGCAGTAAAATTTACATTGTGATGCAATAAAATATACAATTTAATGCAGTAAAATTTGCACTGTGATGCAATAAAATGTATAATTTAATGCAGTAAACTATACAATGTGATGTAGTAAAATATACAATTTAATGCAGTAAAATTTACAATGTGATGCATTAAAATATAATTTAATGCACTAAAATTTACACTGTGATCAGTAAAATATACAATTTAATGCAGTAAATTTTATACTGTGATGCAGTAAAATTTACAATGTGATGCAGTAAAAAAAACTGTAATACATTACATTTTTTAACTGCATCATAGTCATATGCTACTGCATTACTGTTATTTCATACTACATCATCACAGTGCTATCATACTACTGAATCACAGTTTTATTTTACCGCCTTACTGCATCACAATGTAAATGTTATTGCATCACAATGTAGATGTTACTACATCAAAATGTAAATTTTATTGCATCATAATACACTAAACAAAACAAATGATGTACCAGCAACTAAGTAAGTCTTGAAGGAGGTTAAAATGTTCTGGGTTAACATAAAAAGTTATAACATACACAATAAGATCATTTTGGACATCAAAAGCAAAAGCGCGCAAGTTTGAATACGTTAAAACACTGACTAAATAATGTATATTATGTCATCTGTCTATTGTTGTAGATGAACTTTTCTTAGAGGTGAGATCAAACGTACTCTATAACATGTCGTGATAGCGTGCTTTCATAACTATGCAGGTTTCAATCTAAAGCTATACAATTATGTTTTTCTTATAACTTGTAAACACATTTTTCACACAAAAAAACAAAAGGTATATACCTATGTTAAGATTAAGATGCAATGTCTCTACACAAATTTACTCAGAGAGTAAAGTATGCAGCTCCCTTGACAAATTATTTCCCCATTTTTAACCGAATGCGAGTCCTAGTAGACCCTTTCTACCTTTCTCGTGTAGATGACCCTCTGCTTGCTCACCCAGTAGACCTATTGGACCACTGTTTTCACCAGCACCTGCGAATCTCATCGTCAGTCCTGATTAGATGATTGTAGAAGGTTTGGTTTGGCGGTGATTCAGTAATGACTTCGGTATGTTCCACCCATGTAACTTGTTGTTCAAAAGAGGAATGAATAAATCATGATGGTGTAAATTAAAAACGATATTACGAATACTAGCTGACCTTGGATTCAGCCTCGGATACGCGTTGAATTAAGCATCCAAAAAGAAGGCGGCGATAAGTATTTGGGGAGGGAACATGTGAAATTTCTGCAATGAGCCAGGTGCCTTGATCAATTTGTGTACACGATCTAAGGACAGTGAACTTCTTGCTGGGAACCACGGGTGAAGTTGCTTGCATCTCTCTGTACACCTGTGCAAGAGATTTTCATGAAGCAAATTAAAAACAAACAAGGTATAGAGGTATGAATTAGAAAGAAAGCAAAAGTAAGTGGAATACCAAGCGCAAGGTCTCGTGCGGGTTATCCTCTGATGATGCAGGTGACAAGACTCGTTTAGTTTTCTCGTTGGCAACCATGTTTGGAAACAGGCAACTCCACTCATTCTAGAAAATGTAAAAAAAATCAATCTCTATAATCTTGATGAAACAATATAGGATATGCATATTATTATTATTATTCACAAGCAAGGGGAGGGGCTTTATTAATTACAACTATAATTGACATATATGATGTGCTCGCAAAATAAAAAATAAAAAGTAAGTACCTCAGCTAGCCTTTCGGCGAGGTCAAGGTGATGCATCT
Organism: Tanacetum coccineum; assembly: GCA_026074375.1. NCBI lineage: Eukaryota > Viridiplantae > Streptophyta > Magnoliopsida > Asterales > Asteraceae > Tanacetum > Tanacetum coccineum. The sequence goes on along the minus strand of BQNB010156685.1, from coordinate 4,812 downwards.
TAACAACAGCGAAAGCACGGGATGCTTCAGTGGTCCATGACAAATTTTTGTTCCACCACGGAAAGGCTTGTTGATACTTATGTTGAGCCAGAACATCCCTTCCTTCTTGTTCGAACTTGATCAAAAATCATTTTTCTCAGTAAGTTGGCGCAAGGTATGGACACCATCAATCACAAGTTTTTTGTGATAATCCTCCATTGTTTCTTTTCTTCCGAGACTATTAAAACGACGTAGTTTTAAGCCTGATGAGTGTTATTACACATTCATATCAGATCCTCTTGGCGTATTAAGTGGATAGAGTCGCTTGTGTAGTAAACAAGCCTTTGTACGCTTCATCAGTTGTAAAAATCAGACTCCATTCGTTTTACTTGGTTGAATAAACCTTAATTATACATGACTTCATTCCAACTTGATGCACCAACAGATGCCATACCTGAGTAAAACATTTTCAGTAATATCACGGTCTCAATAAAAAAACGTGTGTATTTGATAAACTTCAAATCTTGAGACTGAGCGTAAAAGCAAGACATGGAGTTTACATGTTAGACCACAGAGACATATACCTCCCTGTAGGATATGTTTTATACCACTGTAGTATTGCAATAAGAGATATATTCAATAAGACGTTCATCTATTAGATAGATAAGCCCGCCGAAGCCAGTTTACGCTTCAGAAAACTCTATCAAATCACCTCCTTCGAACCCCCTGCATAAATTCAGGAAACATAGTAACCAAAAATGATCCATAAACAATAAATTAACCGCAACACCTTTGGACTTATAGGCACAAAAAATAAGCTGAATTATAAGATAATGCAGTGTGAATCATAAGCATTTTTACTGTTTTCATGTACACCCTTGGGTTATTTGTTCTATGTGGTGGGCATATGCAATGTTTATGTATTATTCTTTTTACAAATTGCCGCAAAAAACCAAAAGAGAGAAGGAATTTTTATGATCTTTAGCCAATACTGCAAACGAAGACAAAACAAAGCAAAGGTATCTTGTTTTAACATTCTAACTTGCCACACAGTTACTAACTTGTTTTCTTATACACAAAATCCCAAAATCAAATGCACCTGCTTACAAAGAATCCCTTATTAATGCTCTTTTGGCTCCACGCAGTTGCTAATAAAAATTACATCTTACTTTTTTTAGTTACATGCAAGTGCTATGACTTGTTTAAATTGAAATATAGTTTTAGAAACAAAAAATTAGTGTTACTTGAATGCATACATGCTTTAACAGATAATGTGAATCCGCTTTTGCTTTGAACCATGTCAATCTATACTATGATTTATATAATTTTAAATTGTATTTTAACCTGATGAAACTGATAAGCAATATTCAAAGCTTTAAAAGTTTGATTAACTGATGCCACTTTGCCTAGTCTCTCTTTTTGGATCATATTAGTTTTTCCGAAGAAAAGGGTTACATGTAAGTTTATCATGGAACATCACTTACGTAAACATGGGCTGTCCGTATGGACAGCCACATGTGTACCTAGTTCTCATATAAGGAAGCACATGATGTGATTACATCAAATACTTGGTATCGAAACTGATATAAATTTATACCAACATAAGCCCTTAATTAAACAACAAACATACCTTTGTGACGTGAGTCATGACATCAATGATCTCTTTGCAAGTAGTAAGACTCAAGTAAGTCACCATTCTCTCCTTCATATCATCTAAACTACAAATATGCCCAAGCGAAACTTTCAAGCGTGTATACATATTACTTGAGAACTTGTTTTACACTTCACCTTAATTATGAATCCATAACTCATCCTTCTTACGCTTTGGCCCACACCACTTTTGATCAACCTCAACTCCATCACGACCCGTATTATCCCTCTTTTCACCCAAAACACCTTCGCCGACCCATCAGGCAAATCCTTACCAAATTCAAACATACTAGCTCTAGGGTCACTTAAGTGGTAGTTCTAAGACCTGTTCTTATGTGTAGAAGATCCAACACTCGTTGACCATGAAGATGGCTTAAATCCACCAGTAAGCAACTTAGATGCTGATGCAACATTTATTCTTCTTCTCTTCGTCTCAAGTTCCATTCTTTTTTAACTGGATGAATAAGACGAATCTGAGAAGATGGATGCTGATTTGATCAATGCTCGTTTATCAGTATACAATCCAACTGGTAGTGAAAAAATGGCAGCTTAAGATGACTTTGTATTGCAAATTCAAAATATAAGCTGCAAAAATAAAATAACCATCAAAGTTCATACAAGCAAACATTAGTCCAACTAATAACTTGCATCATAAGAAGCGTGATACTGACCATTCTTTATATGTCAAACAGTTACGTCTTACCTGCATCATAAGAAGTGTGATATTGGCCATTGCTAATCATTGCAAGCAATCGTAAGAAGTAATGGTTGCAGAATGAACCTGCAAAAAACACGAGCTAATAAGATCTTTTCCCATTATGTTAATATGGAGTACATAGCTAGACTAAAGCAGCAGAATAACAAGTATGCTTCCTTAATGAGTAACATATGCTTGCAGAATATACTTTTAACATACGGAGTACTACATTAGTATTTCACAACAGCAGCAACATCACAGATACAAGTACATTTTAGAACAACTGCATCACAGAGTAAATTAGTGTATCATAATTATAAAGTCTCATTAAGACATTTTATCAAACACCTTGTATGCACCTTTACTAAAAACATTTTGTATATATTTTTTCTACATTTTGTAACAGATCTAGAAGAAAATATGATCAAACTCTCAATATAACATATTTAAATCAAGAAAAACATAAAAATCGAACTATATGTGTTTGCATTAAGATCTTACAATCACTAACTATAGATGAATTACCCTCATTTCTGCTTGATGAATTACTCGACATCTCTAAAATCGTTGTTGAATTAGGGTTAGGAATTCAAATCGTTGAATTATTCGATGATTATTAACACTAATTAATGACTGATAAGTTAAAGTTGTTAATGATTGAACAACGTGAAGCTACGGTGGTTAACGATGGTAGATAAAGTGGTTAATGGTGGTAGGAACGGTGGTGAAGAACGGTGGCGAGAGGTGGGGTTATGGATTGAAGAAGAAGAAGGAGGTGAGAGTCGGGTTGAATTAACGGTTGGGGAGAATGAATGGAAAAAAGAGCTGAAAAAAGTGTTTATATACCCTTAATGGTGAAATGACGTAAATACCCTTGTAGTTATAATTGAGAGGCCGGATGGAGAGGGGACACTTGGCACGCTGTCATTGCTTCCTACTCATTTTATTATAACAATTTTTTTATTTTACCCCAACTCTATATATATATATATATATATTTTTATTTTCTAAAATTTATTAACAAAAAACATTTTGTGGTAAAGAATTTATGTTTCACGACTCATCATACCCAACTTCTCGATTAAAAGCTTAAATCGAGCTTCAGACAAAGATTTCTTGAATATATCCGCAAGTTGATATTCAATACCAACGAAATATAACTTTATTTTTCCTTTTTCAACATGATCCTTGATAAAATGATACCTCGCATCAATGTGTTTTGTTCGAGTGTGCTGCACCGGATTACACGAGATTGCAATCGCACTTTGTGAATCACAATAAATTGGTACTTTGTCGTAGAAGAAGCCATAGTGAGTCAATTGTGTACGCATCCACAATACTTGAGCACAACAGCCAGAAACAACAGCATATTCAGATTCGGCTGTAGAAATAGACACACAGTTCTGCTTCTTTGACGACCAACACACCAACTTGTCACCTAAAAATTGAACACTGCCAGACGTACTTTTTCGATCTAAGTGACATCTTGCATGGTCTGCGTCTGAATAGGCAGTTAGATCAAAGACGGAATCTTTCAGATACCAAAGGCCTAAATTAATAGTCCCTTTGAGATATCGAAAGATCCTTTTGACAACTGACACATGATGTTCATTAGGATTTGCCTGATATCTAGCACACATACATGTTGCAAACATTATATCTGGCCTACTCGAAGTAAGGTACATCAACGATCCAATCATGCTACGATAATCAGTATGATCAACTGGTTTTCCAACTAAATCAAGTTTGAGTTTAGCTTGTTCAACCATGGGAGTGGGAACCGTATCATAATTTTCCATTCCAAATCGTTTCAAAATATCAAGAGTGTACTTGGATTGATTTATGAAAATCCTATTTGAAAATTGATTAACTTGAAGCCCGAGAAAAAAATTCATTTCTCCCATCATACCCATTTCAAAACGTTTAACCATTAAGTTTAAAAATTTCGTGCAATATTTTGGATTCGTTGAGCCAAATATAATGTCATCAACATATATTTGAATCAACATTATATGTTTACCCTTCTTTTTAATGAAAAGAGTAGTATCAATTGAACCTTTTTAGATACCGCTATCGATCAAGAACTTTGAAAGAACATCGTACCATGCCCGAGGTGCTTATTTCAAACCATACAGAGCTTTGTCGAGAGCATACACATGATCTGGATATTGTTTGCTGACAAAACCTAGAGGTTGACCAACATACACTTCCTCTTTAAGAATTTCATTGAGAAACGCCGTCTTTACATCCATTTGAAAGACCACGAAATCCTTATGAGCAACATATGCAAGAAATAAGCATATAGCCTTAATTCGAGCAACAGGAGAAAACGTCTCATCATAATCAATGCCTTATTGTTGAAAATATCCTACAGCTACAAGCCTTGCTTTGTTTTGAATAACCAAACTGCTTTCATCTTTCTTATTCTTGAAGAGCTATTTGGTTTTGATGATAGTCTTGCCTTCGAGTCGAGGAACTAATCTCCA
>BQNB010156684.1:0-15242 GCA_026074375.1 Tanacetum coccineum | reverse complement strand
TTCAACAACCTAAAGACTTATGAATCAAAGGTCAAGGGGACATCTAGCTCAACCACAAACTCACACAATGTAGCCTTTCTGTCCTCTAGCAGCACTAACAGTGCGACTAGAGAAATTAATACTGCTCAGGGTATTAATACTGCTAGCACTCAAGGTACTACTGATAGCTCAACAACTGTTGGAAATTTGAGTGATGCTATGATTTATTCCTTCTTTGCTAGCCAACCAAGTATTCCATAGCTTGATAATGAAGATCTACAACAAATCAATCCTGATGATCTAGAAGAGATTAACTTGAGGTGGAACATTGTTATGCTGACTATAAGGGCAAGAAGATTCCTAAAGAATACTGGAAGGAAGCTGGATATGGACAACAAAGAAAGAATTGGGTTTGACAAGTCCAAGGTGGAGTGTTTCAACTGTCAGAAGAGAGGACACTTTGCAAGGGAGTACAGGGCACCCAAGAATCAAGATAACAGGAATAGGGAGCCTACCAGAAGGACTGTTCCAGTTGAGGAAACTATTTCAAAAGGCTTAGTGTCTCAGTGTGATGGCTTTGGCTATGATTAGAGTGACCAAGCAGAAGAAGGTCCAACCAATTTTTCTCTCATGGCTTATTTTTCAACAAGTTCAAGTTCTTCTACAAACTCTGAGATATCTAATAACTCAAATTGTTGTTCATCATGTTTAGAATGTGTAAAAGATCTAAAAGAACAAAATGAACAATTAGTTAAAGACTTAAGAACAGCTAGGATAAGTGTTGTCTCTTATAAAACTGTTTTAGAATCTATAGAAGCTAGACTATTAGTCTTTAAGAAAAATGAGTCTGTATATGAGGAAGTTATAAAACTCTTAAAACATGAAATCTATTTAAGAGATTTAGATATTACAGAGCTTAAAAGGAAGTTAAAGTTGGCTACAAATGAAAAAGATAAGGTTCAACTTACAGTACAAAAATTTGAAAATTCATCAAAAAGCCTAAGTAAACTTCAAGGAAGTCAGATAATGGGTAAGTGTAAAATAGGAATAGGGTATAATTCTTTCCCACCTCCCTATACTAGGAATTTTATGCCACTAAAACATGATTTAGTTTATCCTAGTCTAGATGATTTTGTTGATGTGAATGAGTCTGTTAGTGAATCTGTAGTTGAAAAGCCTACTGTTGAGACTAATGAACCTAAGACTGCTAGGAAATAAAATGGAGCCCCAATTATTGAGGATTGGGTGTCTAAAAGTGAGGAACAAGATGAGCCTAAGTTTCAAACAGTTAAGCCTAATTTTACTAAAATTTAGTTTGTTAAACCTAAAACTGATAGGAAACCTGTTGAGCAAATTAGGCAAGACACATACAATCCATCTTTTAGTCCATTTAAAAGTCCTAGGGGAAACAAGAGAAACTAGAACCAACATATGTCTCAAAAATTAGGGAGTGATTTTGAGATGTTCAACAAAGCTTGTCATGTGTGTGGTAGTTTTGATCATTTGAAGAGTGATTGCAATAACTGGTATAATAATGGAAGATTTGCAAAACCAATTTGGACCAACGTTTAAAGGGTGAACAAACAGAATATCTCCAAATTAACTCACCCCAGTCCAAAAAGGAACATGGTTCCAAGAACAGTCTTAACTAGGTCTGGCCCAAATTTCACTTAATACTGCTAGACCAATTAATACTGTTCAACCAAGAACAACAGTGAATAATGCAGGACCCATGAAAAACGTTATTTATAATGCATATTCAACTATTAGAAGGCCTTTTAACAAAATAACAGCAGCTAACAACAGTAATTTCACTAAAAAGGTTAATATTGTTAAGGGAACAAGGGTTAATACTGCTAGGCCAAAAGCAGTTTTTAGTGCTGTTAAGGGAAACAAAGGAAATATTATTAATGCCTCAGCATGTTGGGTTTGAAGACCAAAGCAAAAAGTTTTAGACCATGTCTTCAGAAACAATGGTGCATTAATGTCCTTTAAAAGATTTGACTATATTGATGCACAAGGCAGATCCAATTCATTAATGGCTTGGGTCCCCAAAAGAAACTAATTTTCCTACCATTATGTGCAGGGCAATCACCCCAACAAGATTTGAAAGGATAGATGGGAGTGATTGACAATAGTGGATGCATCTAGGCACATGCCAGGAAACAGAACCTATCTTACAGAAATATGAAGAAATTGATAGAGGATTTGCTAGCCTTCGAGGTAATTTCCTAAAGGAGGGAAAATTACCTAGGAAAGGTAAAATAAGAACTATTAAATATGGGATTTTAAAGATGTAAATTTTATAAAGGAACTAAAGTTTAAACCTCTGAGTGTCTCACAAATGTGTTACAAAGAATATTGTTCTTTGTTACTGATACAGAATGTGTTGGTCTATCTCCAGACTTTAAGTTAACTAAAGAAAGTCATGTTTTGCTTAAAGTTCCTATAAAGGATAGCATGCATAGTGTTGATTTAAAGAGTGTTGTTCCTCAAGGAGGTCTCATTTGTCTCTTTGCAAAAGCCACACTAGATGAATCAAGTCAGTTCAATCAGCCAACCATTACAAATGTTGCACATAGATTTGTTTGGCCCAACATTTGTAAAGAGTTTAATAAAGAAGATGTACTGCCTAATTGTCACAGATGATTTTAGTAGGCTTAGTTGGGTTTTCTTTTTAGCCACTAAGGATGAAACTAGTGAAATCCTTAATACATTCATAACAGGCATAGAAAATCTAATAGACCTTAGGGTGAAAGTGATTAGATGTGACAATGTGACTGAATTAAAGAATAGGGTCATGAATCAGTTCTGTTAAATGAAGGGTATTAAGAGGGAATTTAGTATTGCTAGGACTCCACAACAAAATAGAGTAGCCGAAAGGAAAAATAAGACATTAATAGAGGCTGCTAAGACTATGCTAGCTGATTCGAAATTGAGAACAACTTTCTGGGCTGAAGCAGTTAATACTGCTTGTTATGTCCAAAATAGGGTGTTAGTTATCAAGCCTCACAACAAGACCCCCTATGAACTTTTTCTAGGTAGAAAACCTGCCTTAAGCTTTATGAGACCATTTAGGTGTCCTGTTACAATCCTTAATACTATAGATCACCTAGGTAAATTTAATGGAAAGGCCGATGAAGGGTTCTTTGTAGGATACTCTACCAATAGCAAAGCATTCAGAGTATTCAACAGTAGAACTAGGATAGTGGAAGAGAACCCGCATGTTCAATTTAGTGAGAATACACCTAATATTGCAAGAAGTGGACCTAATTGGCTTTTTGATATAGATGCACTAACAAATTCTATGAACTATAAGCCAATTGTTGTAGAGAATCAATCTAATGGTAATGCAAAAACAAAAGCATGTGATAATGCAGGTAAAGCTAGAGTGGAGACAGTACCTGGCAAAGATTACACACTGCTACCATTATGAACTCAAGATCCACCATTCTCTTATACTCCAAAGGATTCTCCTGATGCTATATTCAAACCATTAGGGGAGGAGGAAAAGAAGGATGCTGAAGATCCAAGGAATGAAGGTGGTAACCTAAGTGAAGAGGGTGAAAGAGTTAATCAAGATAAGGATGCAAGTGTTAACAACCTTAACAATATTAATACTGTTAGTCCAACTGTTAATGCTGCTAGCATAAAGGATAATGTTGTTGATGAGAATATAGTCTATGGATATGCTGATGATCCAAATATACCTAATTTGGAAGAAATTGGCTGATTTAGTGATGCTGAAGATAATGGTGCAGAGGCTGACATGACTAATTTAGATACACATATCCCTGTCAGTCCTATTCCAACTACCAGAATTCACAAGGATCATCCAGTTGAACAAATCGTTAGAGATATACATTCAGTACCTTAAACCAGAAGGATGACAAAGAGTGTGACTGAACATGATATGTTTAGTTCAGTACAACAGAGGACCAACCATAAAGACTTTCAAAATTGCTTGTTTGCTTTCTTTTTATCACAAGAAGAACCCAAAAAGGTAGTTAAAGCACTAAAAGATCTAAGCTGGATAAAGGCTATGCAGGAAGAGCTTTTACAATTCAAGCTATAAGAAGTTTAGACTTTTGTAGAGTTACCTAATGAAAAGAGAGCTATAGGAACTAAATGGGTCTTCAAAAACAAAAAGGATGAAAGAGGTATTGTGATTAAGAATAAAGCAAGATTGGTTGCACAAGGGTACATACAAGAAAAAGGCATTGATTATGATGAGGTTTTTACTCATGTTGCCAGAATTGAAGCAATTAGGTTATTCTTAGCCTATGCCTCATTTAAAGACTTTATGGTGTACCAGATGGATGTCAAGAGTGCTTTTCTTTATGAAAAGATTGAAGAGGAAGTCTATGTTTGTCAAACACCAAGATTTGAAGATCCAGACTTCCATGACAGAGTATATAAAGTAGAAAAGGCACTTTATGGATTGCATCAAGCTCTCAGAGCTTGGTATGAAACCTTGTTAACATATTTTTTGGACAATGGGTTTCAAAGAGGAAAGATAGATAAGACTTTGTTTATTAGAAGGGTCAAAAGTAATATTCTGTTAGTTCAAGTGTATTTGGATGATAACATTTTTGGTTCTACAAAAAGTCATTATGCATTAAGTTTGAGAAAATAATGCATAAGAAGTTTCAGATGAGTTCTATGGGTGAACTCACATTCTTCTTAGGACTGCAAGTAAAGCAGAAGACTGATGGGATCTTTATCAGTCAAGACAAGTATGTGACAGATATTTTGAAGAAATTTAGCTTTAGTGATGTCAAAACAGTAAGCACACCCATGGAAACCCATAAGCCTTTGCTCAAAGATGCAGATGGTGAAGATGTAGATGAACACATGTATAGATCCATGATTGGATCATTGATGTATCTAACTTCTTCAAGGCCTGATATTATGTTTACAGTATGTTTTTGTGCCAGATTCCAAGTCAACCCTAAAGTTTCACATCTTTATGCTGTGAAAAGAATTTTTAGATATCTTAAAGGTCAACCTAAATTGGGCCTTTGGTATCCTAAGGATTCACCTTTTGATTTGGTGGCATATACTGACAGTGACTATGCAAGAGCAAGCTTAGATAGGTAGTCCACAACAGGAGGTTGTCAATTTCTTGGGTGCAGATTGATTTTATGGCAGTGCAAGAAACAGTTGGTGGCTGTTAATTCCATAACAGAGGCTGAATATGTAGCTGCTTTAGGTTGTTGTAGCCAAGTGCTTTGGATCCAAAATTAATTGTTGGATTATGGATATGACTTTATATAAACTAAGATTCATATTGATAATGAGAGTACTATTTGCATAGTGAAGAACCCTGTTTTCATTCAAAAACAAAGCACATTGAGATAAGACATCACTTTATCAGAGATTCCAATGAAAAGAAGCTAATTCAAATGATCAAGATTCATACTGACAAGAATGTTACAGACTTGCTTACAAAAGCATTTAATGTAAGTAGATTTCAATATCTAATTGCTAGTATTGGAATGCTCAATCTTTAAAGTCTTGATTATGAAAATGGTGATGTAAAAGAATTGAGAGAGTTGGTGAGAATAAAAATAAAAAGGGAGATGTGTGATAAAAACAGACATAGTGATTAAGTGAGTAAAAGAATTGAGAGAGTTTGTAAGTTGAAAAACAGAAAGAGAGCTGTGTGATATAAAAACAAATAGAGTGATTTAGTGAGCTAAAAGAATTAAGAGAAAGCAAAAACAGACAGAGAGAATTGCTAGCTAAAAGAAATGAGAGAAATCAAAAATAGACAGAGAATTCTGAGCTAAAATAAATGAGAGAAATCAAAAATAGACAGAGAGATTTTGTGAGTTAAAATATTAATTTGATGATGGAAATGCTGAATAGAAAGGAATTGGAGTTAATGCTGGTGATTCAAAGTTAATGCTGCTAGGCATAAACTTACTGCCGCTAGTGAAAGTTAATGCTACTAGGCATAACTTACTATTGTTGGTTGTAAGTTAATGCTGCTAGGCTTAACCTACTGCTAAGTTACTATTGCTGGGTTACTTACTGCTGTTAGTTGAAAGTTAATGCTGCTAGGCATAACTTACAACTGCTGGTGAAAGTTAATGCTGCTGAGGGTAGTTTCATAAATACTTCGATTAAGGGTTTCATTCAATCATTTAATCAATTTTAATCTTTCATATACTCTTTAATCATAAACCCTAACTCAATTTTATACTTTATCATCAAAACCCAACACAATGACGACCCTACTGTTTGCTGATACACATAATTTAGTAGTGTTTTTGGATAAACCCGCTGAAAGTGAAGGGTTTGAACAAATTGTTGATTTTCTCAATGCAAGTTCTATAAGATATGCTTTAACTGTTAATCCTACAATATACACTTCGTGCATTCAACAATTCTGGGCTACTATCAAGGTGAAACTGTTAATGGGGAAGTTCAGTTACAAGCCCTAGTGGATAGGAAGAAGATTGTCATCACTGAATCCACAATAAGGAGAGATCTTCAACTGGAAGATGCTGAAGGTATTGATTGTCTACCCAATGCTGCTATTTTTGAATAGCTTACACTTATGGGGTATGAAAAACTTTCTCAAGGCTTTATTTTCTCCTCAATGGAAGTTTTTGATTCATACTATTCTGCAATGCCTAAGTGCTAAGACTACTGCATGGAATGAATTTAGTAGCATTATAGCTTCTGTAATTATCTGCCTATCTACAAACCAAAAGTTCAAGTTTTCCAACTATATTTTTTATAGCATGGTGAAGAATGTGGATAATGTGAACAAATTTTTTATGTATCCAAGATTTGTACAAATGTTTGTGAATCAACAAGCTGGTGATATGTCAAATCATAAAAAGATTTATGTTACACCCTCCCATACCAAGAAGGTTTTTGGGAACATAAAGAGGGAAGGAAAAGGTTTTTCTAGAAGAGTAACACCCTTATTTCCAACCATGATGGTACAAGCTCAACAAGAACAGGGTGAAGGTTCAACAAATCCTACTGATCCCTAACACACACCCACCATTACTCAACCATCATCATCTCAACCCTAAAAGAAACATAAACCAAGGAAGCCCAAGAAGATTAACACTTAGATACATCAGTCTAGTGTTCCTGTAGAGAATGTAGCAGATGAGGTTGTCTATGAGGAGAGGGATGGCAATTTGGAAAGGGCTACCACTACTGCTACTGACTTAGATGCAGAGCAGGATAGTAGTAACATCTTTAAGACCTAATCCAAGGCAACACCTAATGAACCAAGTTCCATTGGAACTAGTTCAGGTAGTGGTCCTAGGTACCAAGACATCATGGGGGATAGACCTACTCAAACTAGGTTTGAGAGTTTGTCTAAACAGTCCTATGATTCACCACTCAGAGGAGTTAACACACCTTGAAGTGATGAGGACAAAATTGAACTTAAAGAATTGATGGAAATGTGTACAAAATTATCTGAAAGGGTTCTTGATTTGGAACACACAAAGACCACTCAGGAACTGGAGATTGACAGCTTAAAAAGGAGGGTCAAGAAGCTTGAGAAAAAACAAAGGTCAAGAACTCACGGGCTTAGAAGATTGTACAAGGTTGGTTTAAGTGCTAGGGTTATATCTTTTGAAGATGAAGGTTTGGGTGAGGAGGATGCATCCAAACAGGGGAGGAAAATTCATGATATTGATGTTGATGAAGACATCACCCTAGAGAATGTTCATGATGCTGATATGTTTGGAGTGCATGATCTTGATGGTGATGAGGTGTTTGTAGAAACTAAAGAGCCTGTGGTTAATGCTGTTACAACTGCAAGTACAATTCCAGTTAGTGCTGCTAAAGATTTATCTGATGTTGACATGACTTTAGCTCAAGCACTGGCAAAATTAAAGAATGCTAAACCCAAGACTGTTACAACTGCTGCTACAACAACTACAACTGCTGTTACAATGCCCAAGGCTAAAGGTCTTGCTACTCAAGAGCAAGAGCAAGCATCTATACCAATAACTTTTTCAAAGGACAAGGGTAAAGGAATCATGGTTGAAGAACCTTTGAAGATGAAGAAGAAAGATCAAGTCTTCTTTGATGAACAAGAAGCTATAAGGATACAAGCTCAATTTGATAAGGAAGAGAGGATTGCAAGAGAAAAATAAGAAGATAATGCTGCCTTATATGCATAATGGAATTATATTCAGGATACGGTTGAGGAATTAGCTCAAAGGCTGCAAGCAGAGGAACAAGAAGAGTTGACAATTAAAAAAAGTCTAAACTGTTTCAACAACTCTTGGATAAAAGGAGGAAGCACTTTGCAGCTAAGAGAGTAGAAGAAAGGAGAAATAGACCACCCACAAAAGCTCAACAAAAGGAGTATAATGTGTACCTATCTGAAAAACATGGCAGGATGGAAGCCCAAAGACTTGAAGACTAAGTCCTATGCCAATGTTCAAGAGTTATTTGATAAATCAATAAAAAAGGTAAACACATTTGTTGATATGGATACAGAATTGGTGGAAGATAGTGAAGTAAGAGCAGAAGGCAATGAGACAATAGCACAAGAAAGCAGCTTAAAGAGAGCTGGTGATGAGCTAGAACAAGACAAATCAAAGAAGCAAAAGTTAGATGAGAAGGTAGAAGCAGAAGTAGATGATGCTAAGGAAGCTAAAAAGCTTAAGTAATGTTTAGAAATAGTTCCAAATGATAGAGATGATGTAACTATTGATGTTACACCTTTGTCTGTTAAAATTCCAATTGTTTACTATAAGATCTACCAAGAAGGGAAGAAATGCTTTTTTAAAATAATTAGAGCAGATGGAAAGACTCAGATGTACTTAACTTTTACTAAGATGCTTAAAAACTTTGATAGAGAAGACTTGGAAGTTCTTTGGAGGATAGTCAAAGCTAGATTTAAGAAGATAGAGCCAGTAAATTACATGGATACTTTCTTACATCTTAACTTAAAGACCATGTTTGAACATCATGTTGAAGATAGTATATGGAAGAATCAACAAGGATTAGTTAAAGTGCTGTATTGGAAGCTTTTTGATTCTTGTGGAGTTCATTGTGTAACAGTGCATACCATACCATATTATCTATTGGTTGAGAAGATGTATCCACTTACAAAGCACACACTACATCAGATGTTCAATGATGTGAAGCTTCAAGTTGATTATGAGTGTGAAATGGCATATGAGCTTCTTAGATTGGTCAAGAAACAGCTTAAGGAAGGCTATGTACCTAAATAAAGTGTTTGGAAGCATCCTCCTGGTGATTATGAAGCTTTTAATAAAGAAACATGATGATTTTGAAGATAAATATCAAGCTTAGGGGAGGATTGTTAGGATTAAAAGCCTTCTTGAAGTTACTGCTGCTAAGGTTTGTGTTACTGCTGCTAAGCATAGATTAGTGTTGCTAGTAATCTTGATGAAAAATATGCTAAGTAGTTAGTACTGCTAGTGTAAGTTACTACTGCTAGTGTATATTACTACTGCTATTAAAGTTAGTACTACTAGAGTAAAGATAGTATTGCTAGTGTAACATAGTACTGCTGATGAAGATTGAAGAAAACTTTCTAAGTAGTTAATGCTGCTTGTACACATTTAGTGCTGCTGGTACAAAAGTTACTACTGTTGGTGTTGAAAGTTAATGCTGCTGGTATAAAAGTTACAACTGCTGAAAGATTACAACTATTGAAAGGATAAAGACTGCTCAGAGAAAAGATAAAGATTGTTTATGGGATATGTATGAGATATTTTTGTAAAAGATACATATAAGTTATTTGTTTAGAAGATCATGATCATTTAGGAAAATATTGTAATCTCATTAGGACTCCTTGGTGTATAAAAGGAGGTCCTAGGGTATAGAATTATATGTATCATGTATTAGTATCAAAGTATCAAGTCAAGTCATTCATAGAATTATCATAGCTTCAAGGTTTTGTAAACCTTAACACTATTAAGAGTGTTCATATTATATTGAGGCTGAAAGTTTGGTAAACTATGTGTTATTGATCTTATTCATTACTGTTTCATTGAAATTCTTCTTAGTATCATTGACTAGATTCTGCATAGTCTTTGATATTCACAATCAAAGTTTCTATCATAGTTGTTTTGACTTTATTCAATAAACATAGCCTTATACAAGATAAGCAAGATCTATTCTATTGGGATCAACAATGGCCAGCCCCGACCATGGCGTGATTCCACAACTCAGTTTCTAACTTTTGCATCTCATTACTTGGGCAAAATTTCCTCTCTAGTCAAAATCTTAAAGTCTTCCCAAGACATACCTATAATGGCTTCTTGACCTCGTGTGTGGATTTGAGAATTCCACCACGTGAGATCCTTACCAACAAATGAACCGGCACTGTACTTCACCTTCTGACAATTGACTCCATTTTCTCAATCTAGCAGGTATACACTATAGCACCTCCCTAACTATCATACTCCTTAAGGTTACAAGCTAAGAACTCCTTATAGGTACAAATCCTACTAACATCACCCGGATGTTATCATTGACGGCATCGCCGTTCTGATTCCTACCTTTCCTTGACCCCTACCTTGGTAACCTACTTGGGCTACAATAGTGAGCAGTAAATTCTGCAACTGCTGTGCAATTATGGTAGAGAATTCAGGGACTCTGTTAACACCATCATTTACCTCACTATCCTGACCACCTACTTGGCCACCCTGACCATCAATCCTACCATCACCCTGATCACCAAAACGACCTCTAGTCCTACCACCACCACTACCAGTTCATCCACCCATTCCCCCTCCTCGTGATGCGGCAGCAGGCCATCCAGTACTTTGTGTCGTCATCATAGGCGGCATTATCTACACCAGGGAGAACATGGGAAACTTTAGGTAGGTGGGACGGTCCATATGCCTAGGATAGCTTAATATACTATACCATACATCATGCAGTCCTAAGGTATTAACACCGATTTGTGTGGACGATAATACTAAATACGCGTGAGTTGTGATATGTTTATAGTTACGTTGGCCACCGTATTTTTACCCGTATCCTTTTCTAGTTGTACTTAGTATTAGGCTCACACATTTCAATGAATGACTTAACTAATACTATATACCATATAACCACGTATAAGCGGAAAACCGCGCACATAGGTCCTATGATGCAACTATATGCAAGTTCCTAGGTTATAGTCTAGGCCAAACCACTTAGTTCTCTATAACCTTGGCTCTGATTACCATTCTGTAACACCCCTTCATAGGCGGAAACACGGAAGTGTAACGTAATGATCAATCACAACACAAGATACAAAATAAAGAAAACTAAAATGCATAAGTGAAAGGTGTCATGATGACCATCAACCTCAATACAACCTTGAGTGATGTCCCAAATCAAGAACACAACACATAGTCACCAATTATTACAATCTTAAGCCCATGCAGAGGTCCATAAAACTTATCTCAATCCTTTAGAAAACCATATCCAAAACGAACATCAAATGCAAGACTTTTCAAACAAGATTCCTATAGGATTCTCTAAAGTCTGCTACAAGCACCATACTCTAATGATCAATAACATCACCTAAAAATAATACTCGAAAACATCAACAATAATCAAAACCCAGTCGATGTGCCAATATCTCATACGGTTGGACAATTGTGCTATATGACAGTGAATATATGCAAAAAAAAACCATGACTTAGCATCCCTGCTAATCATGTACCAAGACCTAGCATCCCCGCTAGTCTTATCACCAGCGCGTGTCAACGCTTTTAGGGTCGCAACCCCGATGACATACTACGCCTAAAGCCTACCGGCTGGAGCTAATTAGGGTGAAGAACTACACAGATGATCACAAAGCATAGCATACCAACGCATATCATTTACATAGCAGTCATAAGCACATATATTGTCCAAAAAATGAAATCACGTTTTGCACAGTTCTGAAAACAGTTCAAAACAAAAAGTATCATTTTCCCCCAATGGAAAAACAGTAAAAAGTGGGGCTACGAGAACCCACCTCAAGCAAACTATCTCCACAGAAATCTCAATATCACATAAGCAAATGCTACGACGTCCGCACATGACCTAGTCCAATTAATGTTCCATTTTAAATCATTCATTTCCAAACAGTTTTTTTCCTGATTTCGATGCATAGAGGTTAGATGCGTTGTACGATTATCTTAAACGTTTTAGTGGTGTGATGGTTGGCGACTTAACTCCAAAATACCATATCAAACCAATACCTGAGTACAATATACTTAAACTTATACTATTTAGCAAAATAGTAAGTAATATAGGTATATATTTATAATATATAATCATAAATATATTTTGATAAGTCCATTCGGTACACTTAGTTACCATAAATGCATTATTTATATTATATGAAATGAAATGATTATATTTGCTAATCATTTTGGAAAAGTTTCAAGGAAAATTATATTTTTCGTCTTTTAGTCGACTTATTAAAATAATAAAATAATAATATTTTATTATTAACATAAAATTTATGTTTTAAGTAAAATTCTAAGTATAGACTTTTTACAAAAATACGGCATGACCCGTACGTTTACATAACATTTTCCAAGGTTATCAAACCTTATTTTTTCAACAAATTCCAACATTTCGACACTTTCCGAACCAAATTCCAAAAAATCACATTTCACAACGTTTACCAAAATTCTTTCTGAAAATGACTTTCAATATAACTTCACATGTACATTTTACTTTCCAAAAGCTCATCAAAACTCTCAAAACGACTAATTAACGCTTATTGGGCTTTAAGGCCCAATAAGGATCCATTATACTTTTTATGTATCCAACATACGTTCTAAGCCTAAAACCAAGGCCCATTAGCATATATAAGCTCAAATCAATAAGTAATAAAGTAATCCGGACCACAATAAGCCATCAATAAGCCATAACTTATTGATTGCTTTATTGGGCCGTGAGCCCATAAGCTCCAAAATCTCATTATTAAGCTTAAAAATAAGCTAATAAGCTTAAAAATAAGCTAATAAGCTACATAGCAAATATATGTTTTCAATCATCACGACCACAATATCAAAACTAACAAAACCACTTTTTATTTCCTTTTATTTTCGAACCAAACGCAACCCTTAATAACCTTTTTTTAACTTTTCAATTTTGATTTTAAAAGAGCGGGCCGTACAACTAACATCTATGCATCACTAGCAACCCAAAAGTACAAGTTAAAAATAAATTTGAAAGACTTACAAAAATGGTCTTCAAAATAAATTTCAACGCGAACCGGACAACCCAAACGTTGTTTTAATGAATACCCAAACACTAGAATCCACCTAAAATATCACCAATCTTCATGTTTTTTTATCAAAGTTTGAAAAATAATAGTATGTGTGTGTGTGGATCGGACGAGCAAAGGAGAGAAAAAGAAGAAGTGTGAAGTTTGAAAATGAGAAATGTGTGTGTTAGAATGCATCCAGGAGATATATGTACCAAATGTTGGACCATTGATCCTAAAAAAACATTCTTGTCCCCCACAAGACTCAAAACCGGGTATGGCATCCTAGGAACTCGGGTGTCTTCGTTTTCGTGTCGGGATCACTTAAAAGCTCATAAAAATTGACCGTAAAATATTTACCAAACTTACTTAGCATTTTTATTCACTTTGAAAATGTTTTTCCAATAACTTAGAGTATTTACTTGACATATTTTCATATTCGACCTCCCAAAAACTCATTTGGACATTAACGGACGTGTCGGGACTCGTTTTTCGGCATTTCTCAGAAATTCACGAGTCAACCACCCAGAACTTACATAACACAATAATACCCTCTAAAAAGATTATTATACACCATAACCACCAAATTCCTCAATTCTCATAAAATCACCACCGTCTACACGGTATAATATTCTAAATAACTGACAAACGTCAAATAGTCGAAGGACTAAATCAGAACATTCAAAATACGAAAAGGGCAGGGGTTACACATCCCTTCGCAGGTCTTGCAACTTACTTGAAAAACATGAATATTCTCGTCAAGTTTCTTTATATCAACGTCATCCAAGATACCGTTGATTCTTTCCCTAGTGGTTGCTTAATCATACCAATTGCGTGAATGGTCTGCTATGACTTGTATTGATTTAAGGGCTTGAGTTGGTGTCATTAGAGGAATGAACCCCTTAGAGTCGAGCATTATGCGGGTAGGTATGTATAGTCTAGTGTAAAAGATATGAACCCTTTGTTAGTTGTTCAGGTCGTGCGGTGGACATATGTATAAAAGGTTACTGTATCTTGCCCATGCACGATACAACGGCTCATCCACCTCTTGCTTTAAATTGCGGATTTCTTCTAATTTCTTGGCAGTTTTAAAAGGTGGACAATATTGCTTGATGAATGTTTTCTCAAGAAGATCCCATGTAGTGATTGACCATGCTGAAAGCCTGTTTATCCATCTCAAGGCGGGCCTCTTGAGTGTAATAGGAAACACTCTAAGCATAACGACATCGTGAGTGACACCAGGGAAGTGGAAAAGATCTGCGATCTCTAATACCCTCCGCACATGTTCATGTGCATCCTCATCTTCGGTACCATTAAAGAGTTTGTGTCTTAATTCCCTCATAAAGTTGCTATTCATCTCGAACTCGATGTCATTGCAGATCTTGTGTTTCACCACGCCTAGTCTAATGTCATCTTGGACCCAAGACAGGTGTTTCTCCATGGTGAGCGTGTTGATATCAACATAATCTTCCATATTTGAAAATTAACAATAAAACTAGCAGAACATACTTACAAAAGAATTTGAAAAATGAAATATATACATAAATTCAAATTAGAACTAATTTTAGCTCCTCGACAGCGAAGTCAAAAACTTGATGCGTAGAATTGTTTTAAATAATTATTTTCCAAGTTTTAAATTTATAAAACTCGTCTATCGATTCACGTACTAACGAGCAGAGAACCCGATCATAGGTAGGGCAATAGTTGGTAAATTCGAGGTCGTCCCAAGAGCTAAGGGTACTAGTTCTAATTTGATTTTTGTTACATTTGGAAAATGGTTTTAAGATTAATTTTGAAAACTTAAGAAAAGTAAATGCAGAAAAGTAAATTGATAGAAGTAATCAGGGAGAAAAACGCGCTAGCCTAGCCATATCATTACTACTGTTATGATTATATTTTCATGTGCAATGTTCAATTACAAGTTTCATTAGCGGATCTAATATCGATAGACCCGAATTGTCATTTGAGGTATGTCCTATACTTACTCTGTGATCCCAATTCCCGTAGGATCACACGGGAAGGGCATCCAAGTTTGTGGTGGTTA
>BQNB010156683.1:0-15242 GCA_026074375.1 Tanacetum coccineum | reverse complement strand
GTAGGCGTGGTCGGGTGTTTAACTGGCAAACTGCTACATATGGAAAGGTCAGGGTTGATGACAATCTTTACAACCTCAGATCTATTGAAGCTGAATTCCCAGCTATTGTCATTGACGATACCATTACACCTCAGGATTCACTTCCGTGCAAATCTTAAGTAAGTACCCCTATCAATGATGAGATCGACTTTAGAATATCATTTGATGAATCCGATGATGAGGATTACACAATAATTTATGACAAAACTCGTTTTCTTATAAAATGATTTCTGTCAATGATTTGAAAACGGATTCGGAAAACGATAATGAAAAAGCCGGAGTACCTTCTTTTCCGCCACCCAAGCCTACGACCAGTTATATTGATGATTTAGACTTCTTTAATGATTTTGAGAATGAATTTCCAGCCATTGTTTATAATGATGCTCAAACGTCTAAATCTAATTTATTAACTGAACTAATTTTAAACCCTCGACATATCAATGAATTTAATTTAAATGATGAAACATCATTGTCCGAATATGATGAAGAGGAACAAAATGTTTTGAACTTTAATAATCTATTCCCTTTCAACGTTATTTATCCTAGTAATTTAAAATCGAACGAGGACAATGATGATAATGAAATTGATATAATACAATCTTCAGAGGGTAATGAAATTGTACATGGGTCATGTGTGCTTTCTAAAATGAGTCACGATAAAGGCACTAAAACTTTCGGGATGGGAAGTCTTGTCATAAACTTAAAAGTAAAAATCGTGATATATAACGTAAACGGAATGCTATTCTTTCTCATTATGAATTTATGTGCGACGTTTGGCGTTCCGTTTGACCCTAAGCGGTATTATAAGGATGGTGATTTTGCAATAATGTTGCGAAGGCCAAGGTATGTTTTCTTTGCTTTATTTTAGGAAAATTGGTCTTCAAGGATGGATACGGCGTATTAGGATAAAAACTATATGGCATATCCACTAATATAAGTTCACTAAGTCAACAAAACTCGCCAATACAGCGTATTAACCTCACATCGATATGGCATATCGAGTTTGGGTATAAAAAACCAATCAATATGCCGAATCTGTTTTTACCATAACTTTTCACCATCACAAACACACATAATTTTTTTTCTAAAATCCTAGGAGATCGTTTGTGATTCAATCAAATACTAGTTTCCTCTTTCAGCTTGATCTATCGGTAATGTATTTAAACCTTTTCTCTTTTTCGATTTGATTTGGTCGGATATAATTAGGGTTAGGGTTTGGTTTATGGCATTAGGAGATATACATTTTGAATACCCTTTCCCCCCTGAATTAGGCTAGGAGACTTTTGAGAGTTTGATTGGGTTAAAATGGGTAAACTGGGTAACCCCCTTTCGTTTTCATACTGCATAATCAATACGGCGTATCCACTCACATGGATCCGGCGTATTGACAATTTTTACCTAATTTTAAAACCTCAATACAGCGTATTCATTAAATTGAATACGGCGTATTGATGAGAATGGGATCCTGAATCTTAAAACCCATACGCCGTATTGACTAAAAATCTATACGGCGTATTGAAATATTGATCCCTATACGGCGTATCCATTTTTGAATACGCCATATCCACCCTCAGAACAAAAGGTTTAAAATTCTATAATCTTTGTGCTTTTTGTCATTAATTTTGCAGATATGGCACCCTTACCACCACCTTAGCAGAGACACCTATTTCTTAGGTACCAGGGTCTTGACTATACTGATGAGGATATTGCTGACTTCGAGGAGAGGTTAGAGAGGATTTATGGTCGTGAGATGCACAGGGTTCAGGTTGTGGATTTTTAGGGGATGCCCGAGCTTATGAGGGATGGTTTGTTTACTAGGATAAGGATGGAGCACCGTGATGATGCTTGTGTAGTTGTATTTACTAGTTAGGCTTGGGGGAGGTTGTTTGATACTAGGGGACCTCTGGTTAGGGAGCTCATTCTGGAGTTTCTTAGCACGCTTAGATTTGGAGAGGTATTGCTTGACTTTGACGCTCTTGGTACTATTCAGTTTCAGCTTGGTGGAGCCAGGAGACGATTGAGCTAGAGGCAGTTTATTCTGGACTTGGGATTACACACCGAGAAGGAAATGGAGTCCCCCGGTTTTGCTAGGTACTGGAGTGAGAGTGAGAGGATGATCCCTGGGAAAGGGGATCTACATGATTATTGGAGGGATATTTCAACTGATGGAGATTTCTTGGGACCTCCCCCTTCCTACACTTTGATCAGAGATCCGGTATTGAGACTTTGCCATCGGATGATGGCACACAGTATTGCTGGGAGGAGTCAGGTACCTGAAAAGGTGACCGTGACTAATTTGTTTTATTTGAGAGGGCTGGATGTTGGATCTGTCAACCTCCCTTACTTATTAGCCCAATATCTGAGGAGGTTTGCTGCTGGGAGGAAGAGCGGGGCTCATATTTCTGGAGGGCAGTTTGTAGCTCGATTGGCTGAGCATTTTGGACTTTTGACTGCGGAGATACTTAGAGGATTGACAGTTATTGCCCCTGATCTTGCGATTATTAATATGGTTGAGCTAGTGAGGCTGTAGATTTGTGCGCAGTTTTATGATACTTGGGCCAGGGTGGCCATGGGACCAGAGATGCAGCCCGATGTTGCGGCTAGTGCCCCTGTTGTAGCTGAGGATGCTCCTGTTGTTGATGAGGGTGACCAGGCTATTTCGGCACCCATGCAGGTACCTCAGCAGCCACCACCACCTCCAGTTGTTGCTAGGACTATGCCCTAGAGATTGGGGAGACTTGAGGAGGAGGTGCAGGGACTGCGTAGGGATGTCGGGAGTCTACGCGGACTTGTGGAGAGATTGATTACCGGGCAGGGGAGATTATCCATATGGATGATTTCGTGTATGGCAAAGCTGATGGAGGCTAGTGGGCAGACATACCAGGCATTCGATGGGACTTTCTAAGGGAGCTCACCTAGGACATTCCATAGTGCACCAGGACAGTGGACTCGAGCGAGGCTTTGCTCTCCATTGCACAGTGACCGGTTAGCAGCCAAACCCATGATTCCTCCTATCCTTATCTTTTGTTTGTATCTATCTGTACATTTATTATTTATTCATGTCATGATGTATCTAACTATTAAACAAGTTCTTATATTTTTGCGTATATATCATGTATGACGTTTTGGTTTGTTTGTGTATGATAGAATCAAGCCTGGCAGTAAGTTCAGCACTATACTTCATGAATATGTTACGGAACCAAGCAGGATATTGACACTAAAAGCAAGAATGGAGAAGAGAGATATGATTTCAAGTGTGTGGAAGCTGGAGAAAAGTCTAACTTAAAGACTTCGCTGTAAACAAAAGTGCTTCCCGGGAGACAACCCAGAATGTTATTTAATTTTGTTATCGAGTATGTCTTCCCAGACATTAATACGGCATATCCGCTCCATGCCATATGGTGTATTGATTGTCTGGACCTTATCAGCCTTTATTTTTATTGCACTTTAAAAACGTTATTGTCAATTTTGGCAATACACTGTATTCATTCATTTGATACGCCGTATTCACCAGTCTGACCCGTATTTATTTTATTTAGTTTAGTTTAAATTAATCGTAGGTACCAAGACAGGAATACCCATGTTCTTCCTATATTTTATACATGACCTCGAGAAAGAAATATCGACGAATATTGGTGGAGAATTTAAATATCTAGAGATCTTGAAGTGTTGGAGTCTTGAAACTTTAAGGCGGCTGTTTAACACGAATTCTTGCCCATAAACGCAACTTGGAGAATCTACCAAGCAATTATCAGGGGAGTTTCTCATTCTAATTCTTCTTAAATTCCCGTATTTAATGTTTTATATATACAACGAGGACGTTGAATAATTCAAGTGGGGGGATGGAATTAGAATGTTTACTTTTCTTATTTTTCACATTAAAATGATTAAAATGCTTAAATTATGCTTAATTTTTTTTTCAAGTATACTTTTGTGAAATTACATGTTACATAACCCGCACACAATAATCCTTGTTAGATATTATGAGGATTTAACCTTTTCCGTTTCCAAATGTTTACCTAAATTCCACAAAATATAATGTGCCGGTGATGTTGTAGACTTTAGAACTTGTCTTGGTATATCTATTCGAGACCACAATGATAAGTACTATGGATTTAGATGGAGTAACTTATATAAATTGGTAAATTTTAGGATTACACCCAAATCGCCTTTACATGTTGCTTATTAACTAACTACACCGGTTTGTTAACCTCCCGTTTAAGCCCCTTTTCCACTCTTATGTTTAGAGTGAAGATCCACTAGAATAACCCATAGAGCCAATCCTTTAAAATACACAAATATTGTTTTCGTTGGCACCCTTAACACCTTAACCAAGCCCGTAGATGAGATTAATTTAAGTGCTAGTGCTTAAAGTGTACAGTTTTATTGTTCCAGGAGTCCTTGTGTCTTGTGCGGTTGGAAATTTGCACATTGTAAATGAGAATGTATATTAGTAGTCAAACCTCATGTGATTTTACTACCATCACAATTAATGGTAAGTCTGAAGAACGAAGGAACTATCGAAGGAATTATCCAGAATTATTATAATCGTGAAGATGGTGAAACTATACTGAGATTTGAAGTATAGTTAGCAAAAAAAATCGAAAAATGAGAAAATTACAACAAAAAGAGAAAGGAAGAAAGTTTGAAGATAATCATTTCGCAACTATCGAAGGAATTACACGAAGGATCGATTATTCGTTGATACGTCTTGAAAATCAACGATGTAGAGTATTGTATAAAGTGGAAGATATCGCCACCTGCCTTGTAGAGTTTGTAAAAGTTATGGGATGATTGGGAAGTTGACAGTTACGGGAACGCCAACTTAGGTTGTTGTTTTTTATCAATGATCAAGACGTTGTAAATAGTTGTGTCTTAGTCATGGTAACGGTCGGGAAAAAAGTGTCTAGCAACTTGTATCTTAAGTCTTAATCTATTTGTTTCTTGATTTTTATTTAACAACAATTTACTTCCCTCTCACCTAATGATTAGCCGCTGGTTTTACGCGAATGAGGACTTGTTCGAGCGTGCATGTCTATTCTGTCGTTACGGCCATGTATGCATGTCTTAGCTGCCTCGTTGGTTTACGACTTTTGGTGAAAGTTAGAAGGTTCCTACCCTATATCAGTCTTCATCCTAACCGTTGGTTAAATTCGAATGAGGATGTGATCAAACACACATGTTAATATAGTCGTTACGGCCATGTATGTGTGCTTCAGCTGCCTTGTTGGAGTGGTACTTCTGGTGAAAGATTGTAGAATGATCAACCGTAAGCCTTTCCATACAAAAACCCATATTTACCTTTATAAACTTGTTACTCCTTGGCTTTAGTGGTGGAGATGTGTATCCTTGCCAAGCTTATGATAGAATACTCGTCACGACCGAGCAATTGAGCGAATTAGTTACATGTTACCACATAGATTAGTTGAGTGATTTGAGTGTTTTCATCTTCCTATTTCGTGTGGTGTTTGGTTGTGTACTTGTAATAGATCAAATAAATGCTTTAACGTCCTTAGGGATACATTTTTAATATCTTCTCTAAGGTACTTGAGGACAATAGGATTGGATTCAACGTGAGGGTATTGTGATGACATCAAATACCGTCTATTTTATAGCATCATTTATCCCATGTTATTAACCCATTTTGTATAGTTATTGCAAAGAATTGTTACTTAATCGTTTTAGATTGAGATTTGAAGTAATTTTGGGAGTAATTGGTTTGTAAGATTAGCAAAAGGGCGCGCTCATTCTGGAGCTTAAATGAAGATGTTTTGAAGATTACTATTCTAAAGACCAATACACCGTATCCATCAAGAAGATACGGCGTATCCGTGCCTGCACTCACCAAAAGACCACACAAGTATAAAGACCAATACGCCGTATCTAGAGGACTCAATACGCCATATTCAAGATATGGAATTAATATAATATTCTAGAAGATATCAAACGTGGTTCCTAATCCAAGAAATCCCCAATACGCCATATCCAACTCCTTGGATACGCCGTATTCAACCGACTTCCAGACCTTATAAATAGAAAACTCAAAAATGAGTTTTAAGTGTGCTAAATCATATTCTCTATATCTAAACCACAAAAGTTGATTGTCAGAGGAGAAAAAAAGCAGAAGAGGTCAAGCAACGCAATCCAGTCCATAGGAGACATCGTGTAATTCCATATACTTTAGTAATCGTTCAGTTTTTGGTATCATTCGTTAACTCGGTTAGTTTACCTTGGCTAAATAATTGCTCTTGTATTTATTATGACGTTTGAAGGCTAATACCTTCGGGTATTAGCCATTATTATGAAGATTTGAATGTTTGGTATTGTTTATCTCGATTTCTTGATTTATCGTTGTATGCTTGTTTATGTTTATCAATTTATACTTGTTTACGTGCTTTTGTATGCGACCTATCATTCAACTGGATCTAGTGATATGGACCAAGTAATCTAGATACCGGGATAGCTCTCCATATAGTGATTTATACATCTAGAATCATAGGATCACAAGTATTGTCCTTCTAAATCTGTGTCTAGGATACGCTTCGGGCTTAACTAGTTAATTGGATATTGCCAATGGTTTATTGAACGTGTTGACTAGAAGGTGAACCTAGATAATTCAACAAATAACGTACTGATTCCATTGGATAGTTGGACAAGTGGACTACTAGTGTATAAATTGCCATTAAGCAGTAAGTGGGTAAAGTCTCTATGAGCTAGGGTTTAACAAGATCACCATTGCTTTAATCCCTAAGATAGATTATAATCAGCAAATAAGGATGCTTTATGCGGATGCTTTAATTGTGACAGAATTAATGTGTCTAGGTCTTAGGAAGAAGTCCCGCCTAAGTCTTAAGAATGATATGCCACCTCGAGAGAAGAAATCATTGCACTAAATAAACAAACCAACGTTCTAATCGGATTAATAATGGTTAATACAGTTTTCTTATATAAGGCTCGACCGCTCTTTTATCTTTTGTTAATTAGCTTGCGTGGGTTAAAGTGTCTTGAATTGATTGTAGTCACCGACCAACCTGTGCTAGTCTCTCAGGCTGAAACCCCCCTTTTACCTGTTAGAATTAGGATTAGAACTAACATATGTTTAGCATAGGTTTGACTTAGATTAGATTTAACATAGATTAGATAACCAAAATATAAATAAATGGAGAGATTTAACCTCGCTTCAAGTGTTTGACACCCTACTTACCATGAATCTACCACCGACCGGGTACACTGCCCGTTAAAGTGTCATTTTTGGTTAAGTCGGCAAAATATAAATTTAAAACTTGAAACATCTTAAATATAAACCACACAACGACCACATTAAGTTTTTGGCGCCGTTGTCGGTGAGTGAAAATTAATCTTGATTTTTATTTGATATTTTGGTTTTTAACATTTGATTAGATCTAACCCTTAGGAGTAGTGTTAATTAGATTAGTGTAATTTAGAGTGGTTTATATTCCTGCTTGTCTATTTTGTTACTTGACGTATTTGTTATTTTGTTAGTTTATCTAGTTAAGATTGTTTAAGGTGGACAATTCAACTTTACTATGGAAGAGTAGATCATGCTCGCAGAAGAAAATCTCGTAAAGTGGAAAAGTGTTTAATTGGCCTAACTGTATACTTTGGCAAGTGGCAAACTGCTACATTAAAAAGTTTACTTGTCTATTTTCACAATAAAAGCTCTAAATTATGCTCAAATTTAAAAAAAATTCAAGCATACTTTTGTCAAAATTACATGTTACATAACCCGCACACAATAACCCTTGTTAGATATTGTGAGGATTTAACCTATCCGTTTCCAAATGTTTACCCAAATTTCACAAAATATGAGTGTGTCGGTGATGTAGTGGACTGTAGAACTTGGCTTGGTATATCACTCGAGACCACAATAATGAGTATTATGGATTTAATTGGAGTAACTTGTTTAAATTGGTAAATTTTAGGATTACATCCAAATCGCCTTTACATGTTGCTTATTAACTAACTACACCGGTTAGTTAACCTCCCATTTAAACCCTTTTCCACTCTTATCTTTTAGAGGTAAAGGATCCACTAGAACACCCGCTAGAGCCAGTCATTTAGGAATTCACCATTTTATTGTTTCGTTTACACCATTTACAACCTTAACCTACCATGTTAGATTATGTTAATTTACGTTGCTAGTTGCTTAAAGTGTAATGTTTTATAATTTCCGAGTTCTTGTGTCATTTTCTATCTTTGGTGCGGTTGGAAATTTGCACATTGCAAATGGGAATGTATATTAGTAGTCAAAGCTCATGTGATTTTACTACCGTCACAATTATTGGTGAATTCGAAGACGAAGGAACTATCGAAGAAATTATCCGGAATTATTATGATCGTGAAGATGGTGAAACTACACCAAGATTTGAAGTATAGTTATCAAAAAATAAATCGAAAAATGAAAAAAATACAAAAAGAGAAAGAAAGTTTGAAGATAATCGTTTCACAAAGGAATTACCGAAGGAATTACACGAAGGATCGATTATTCGTTGATACGTCTAAAAAATCAACGATGTAGAGTATTATACAAAGTGGAATATATCGCCACTTGCCTTGTAAAGTATGTAAAGTTTTGGGAAGATTAGGAAGTTGATCGCGATGGGAACGCCAAATTAGGTTGTTGTTTTTTATCAATGATCAAGACGTTGTAAATAGTTGTCTTAATCATGGTAACAGTCAGGAAAAATTGTCTAGCAACTTGTAACTTAAGTCTTAATCTATTTGTTTCTTGATTTTTATTTAACAACAATTTACTTCCCTCTCACCTAATGATTAGCCACTGGTTTTACGCGAATAAGGATTCATACGAACATGCATGTCTATCCCGGCGTTCCGGGTGTGTATGCATGTCTTGTACCTTGTTGGTTTACGACTTTTGGTGAAAGTTAGAAGGTTCCTACCCTATATCATTCTTCATCCTAACCGTTGGTTAAATTCGAATGGGGATGTGATCGAACACACATGTCTATCCCGGCGTTCCGGGTGTGTATGTGTGCTTCAGCTGCCTTGTTGGAGTGGTACTTCTGGTGAAAGATTGTAGAATGATCAAACTGTATGCCTTTCCATACAAAAACCCATATTTACCTTTATAAACTTGTTACTCATTGGCTTTAGTGGTGGATATGTGTATCCTTGCCAAGCTTATGATAGAATACTCGTCACGACCGAGCAATTGAGCGAATTAGTTACATGTTACCACATAGATTAGTTGAGTGATTTGAGTGTTTTCATCTTCCTATTTCGTGAGGTGTTTGGTTGTGTACTTGTAAATAGATCAAATAAGTGCTTTAACGGAAAATACCCTTAAGGGATACATTTTTATAAACTTCTAAAGGCTACATCAAATAACGTCTATTTTATAGCATCATTTATCCCATGTTATTAACCCATTTTGTATAGTTATTGCAAAGAATTGTTACTTAATCGTTTATATTTAAGAATTGCAGTAATTATGGAGTAATTGGTGAAACTTAGCAAAAGGCGCGCATTCTGGAGCTTAAATGAGGATATTTTGAAGATTACTTTTCTGAAGACCAATACGCCGTATCCATCAAGGAAGATACGACGTATCGGTGCCTACACTCATCAAAGACCACAAAAGGAATGAAGATCAATACGCCGTATCTATAGGACTCAATACGCCGTATTCAAGATATGAAATCAATATAATATTCTGGAAGATCAAGACTTTGATGAATCAAAAGACCATTGCCTAATTTTGAAGAATACGTTGTATCCACATCAGCGATACACCGTATGTAATACTTTGGTCAACAAAGAAGAACAAACTGGATTTACCCAATACACTGTATCCATCAAAAAGATACGGCGTATTCGTGCCTACACTTCATAAGAAACCACGAAGACATAAAGACTAATACGCCATATCCAGAAGCCTTTATACGTCGTATCCAATGATTATTATACATGAATATTGTAGAATATATCAAACGTGGTCCATACTCCAAGAAAGCTCAATACGTCGTATCCTACATCAGTGGATACGGCGTATCGAACCGACTATCAGACCCTATATATAGACGATCCAAAAATCATTTTTAGGTATGCAAGTGAATCCCTAAACCACCAAGTCGACCAAGAGACGAATAAAGGAGCCTAGAAGGTCAGAAAAGAGCCTCAAGATCATAGGAAAACTCTTGTAATCATCGTGCAACCGAATACGCGCTCGATTAAGGTTTTTTTATTTTAATCATTCGTATATCAAACCGTGTGTATTTTTACAATGACTATCGGCTGATACCTTTAGGTATCAGCCATGTTTATGAAGATCTAATGTTTGGTTTGTTTATCTCGATTTCTTAATTTATCATTGATTGTTGTTTATGTTTATCAATTTATATTTGTTTACGTGCTTAAGTATGCGACCTATCATTCAACTGGGTCTAGTCCTACATATTTAATGCACTTCAACTTCGGTGTTGTTTGGGCATAGGCTAAGAGTCTGGGATAGCTCTCCATATTTGCAATTTATATATCTAAAATCATAGGATCACAAATATTGACCTACCCTTGCCTTTAGTTTAGTGAGCTTAGTTGAGCCATAAGGTGACCTTGGTATCAACGAGTACGTTCTTATTCCATTAGTAAGGACTCGGACAGTGGACTACTAGTATATAAATCGTCGTTAAGCAGTAAGTGGCTAAAGTCTCGATGAGCTAGGGTTTAGTAAGAGCACCATTACTTAGATCCTAGTATGGATTATAATCAACATAAGGAAGCTTTATGTGGATGCGTCTAATTGTGACAGAATTAGCGTGTCTAGGTCTTAGGAAGAAGTACCGCCTAAGTCTAGGAATGATATGCCCTTCGAGATAAGACAATCATTGCACTAAATAAACAAACCTGCGTTTTATTAGATTATTCATGGTTGATAAGTTTTTCTTACATTAGTTCTCGACCGCTTCTCTATCGTTTTCTTGTCTTCTTGTGTGTGTTTATTGCTTTACTTGTCATCAAAACCTTAGGTTAGATACACAAAACTGTGCCAATCTCTCAGACTGAAACCCTCTTTTTGCATTAGTTTTAGGTCTAACATAGATAACTAAAATACTGATAGAATTAGGAATTAACGCTCTCGCTCTTAGTGATCGACACCCTACTTACCACGAAACTACTACCGATCGAGTACACTGCCTGTTAAAGTGTTGTTTTTGGTTGAGTCGGAAAAATATAAATTTAAAACTTGAATCAATAAAATATACACCACACAACGATACATCAGCGCCGCACTTGGTCTTATCAATAAATTGCATTAACCTGCTTTCAAGTACGCCGCACTTGGTGGAAGTACGCTGCACTTCGGCTCATTTCATTAACTCTTCACTTCTAGATCCTTCTATTGACGATCGTTAGTGTATTTAACGAAATATCTTTGCACTTTTAGCCCTTTTCATCAATCTTGGTCCTAAAACAATTATTATACCAACAAAGAACCAAACGTGCAATATTTCATGCGTTAACATACATATTTCACACATTTTTGAGGGATATTTCATGTATATTTGGAGCGTTATCACAAGTCGATAAATGCACACAATATAACACATATGGGCTATTTGGGTTAAACCCTAAATGTTGCCTTCTTGAACCATCTATTCCTGCTAATCAATTAGGTCTCGAAATGATGTACATGCCAAGTTCTAAAGTCTATAATACTACCGACACACTCATAATTTTGGTGGATTTTCGTATAATGGATGAAAATGGAATCATCAGGCTTAACTTCACCAATAGAAATAAAGGGTAAATGTGCATTCGGCAAAGATTTAATCTAGTTCAGTAAGAAAAATATGTTAAAATTTTTAAAAATTGGCACCATTTTTCTAGAAAAACTAGAAGATCGAAGGAAAATATAGGTCAAGTGGTAATTCTACTCCCACCCCCCTACTTGGTTTATACAATGTCCCTATTGTACAATAAAGGAAATGAAAAATCAAAAATAAGAGTAGGATTAGAACAAGAAACTCCCTTGAGTATTGCTCTAAACTTCAAATGATTACGGTAAGGGATGAATTCCCGTCAAGCGCCTCCTAAGCAACCTCGTTTCCCATGAAATCACTAAACAAACCTAAATGCATTAAATGTTCAAAATAAAATATACAAGAAAACAAACTCACTTTCGTAGGAATCACGGTTGCATTTAGCGTATGCAACAAGACTTTTAAACCACTTGGTGGCCCAAGTGGACGAGTGAAGTCTTGTGAGGGTTTCCAGAGAACACACCCACAAAGTTCATTTAAAATATACGTGGTTTTGTAATTTTTTCAAACTTATTTCAAGGTTTTACAGGAAGAGGTTACAACGTAACCTAGAGAGTTACGTCGTAACCATGTGGTTTAATTAAAAATTTGAAGGACTAGTTACGGCGTAATCAAGGATTAGGTTACGTCGTAGCTTCAATGATTACAGCGTAACTGTAATGGTTACGCCGTAAATGATACTTGAAGCAATATTTTAACCACATGATTATGGGTCGAGATTACCTCAAATTCAACTTGTTTGCTGTAAGAACCTACAAAATAAAATGAGAAATATACAAACCATCTAAAATGAAAAATTTAAATGATGGATATTGATAAAAAGATGGGTTGTCTCCCGACCAGCACTTTTTTTTATTAACGAGTCTTTAACTTAGTGTCTTAAGTAGACTCACATGCTCGGTCTCTACGTTGCTCCTTGGGCAACTTTTATCACGTGAACCACTTCTTTTCGGATCAGTTCCTAAACCTTTGATCTGTTCTCTCTCCTAATGACAAAGTATCACTCTATTTCCTTGGAAACACAATGAAAATGTTACCATATCGAATGAGTATTCTTGTTACCTTAAAATGGTTTCAAACTAACTTGGTGGATCATAGACTTTTTCCCTTATTTTCTTGTTTTTCGTCCTCTTCCAACCAATGATCATACCACCAATATGTGTCGTCCCCTTAAACTTTCTTACAACTTTCCCTACTTTCTTCAAGAATATGCCCCTTTTTTCCTATTCTTAGTTCATACCGTCAGCTAGCTAATCAATTTCCAAATCAAACACCCATTTGTAGTCATCAAAGATCCTTGCTCGAGGATCTTTGGTAGGTCCTAATTCTGCTTCAAACAATCAAGACCCAAGACTTCAACAAGGCTCTCTTTATTGATTCATTCACATTAGTATGCCCAACTTTTATTAACATCCATTCTTTGAAAGTATAGTCCCTAGGTTTAGGTTTGATGTCTAACTGGGTTGTACTAAGTTTTGAAGTTGAGGGGCTTAAAATTGAGTTTTTATTATACCATTCAGCATACCTTTTATCCAAATCAAATCACTACCTTGGTTACCCTCATATTTGACCAAGAGGTAGTCAGGGAATGATAAACCTTTTCCCGTCAAGCTTCTTCTTTTATCATCATGGCAACAGTACCATTGTTTCAACTTTCCTTTCTCATCAATTTCATAGATATCTTCTCCCCCATTGCACACCTTTTTGGTGGGGTAGCAAGTCGGCCATATTTTAAATGTTTCATTGTAGTCTTGTTTAATAGGCCTACAAATGCGTACTTTAGGGATAGTAGGATCTGCATCGTCAATCCTTGCCTTTTTGCCGCATCGTCCCTGCATATCATCATTGTCCTGAAACTATTGTGTTGATTATGGGCGCTGCTATTACAAGACTCGCCATCCTTGATCACATGAACTTTTTTGACAGGAGTTGTTAAATTATGAATTTTCTTATCTATATCAAAAGTAATCCTATCTTTCCTAATTCCTAACGAGATTTCCTTATTAAAATCGTTGATCTCAGCATGAATGGTTGTAAGAAATGGCCTACTAAGAATCATGGTCTCATAACGTGCTTCTAACATATCTATAACCACAAAATCGAAGGGGAATAAGAACTTGTCATTCTTAACTAGGACATTTCCTACTATTCCCATAGGGACTTTCTTTGTTATATTTGTCATCTCTACTAGCATATTGGTTTTCTTTAGGTGACTTAATTTCAAAATTTTAAACATGGACTTTGGTATGACATTCACACTTGCTGGTAGATCTGTGATATCATAAAAATTTAAACTTCCAATAGTGCAAGGGAGAGTAAAACTCCCTGCGTTCACCTCCTTGGGCGGTAGTTGGCATGGCAAGATTTTTGATGGAACATCTTCCTCATCCTGGGGATCTTCTAATTTAGCAGTGGAAGACACTTCGTAAAGTTCTTGGTTTCATTAGATAATGTATTGTTTGTTGGGGAATCATTGTTAGCGTAAATTGCTTTACATTCGTTAACCGGGGATCTAGAAACTTCTTTTGTGCCCTTTTCTAGGCATTTCTTAGTTAGAGCATCGATTTGTGCTTCTTAGTTTTTAAGACATGCAGCTTGGACTAGTCTCCTTGTTTCCTTGCATTCCTGATCCTTCTTTTGTTAGATTCTCTTATACTTTTTTATTTCCGTTTTGAACCATTCACTAATGGTTTCCTTAGCGCACTTATCTTGTCCTTTTTTGCCCCTATCTGATTCGTAAGTAGCCATGCTATCCATGACACTCTCAACATCTGCATAAGGAGGTTTATGATCATAATTGGTATGTAGCTAAACAGGCTGAAACAAGGAAGTAGAGGGGGTAAATCATAATAAGCATCGATCTTAGCGTCGTCAGAGTAATGCGAATACTCCAGAGTAATATTCTTCTCACAGCGAGAAGGGTTAACTTAACATGGCACTTCTCCTAGGTTGCTTTTTTAGTTCTTCTTCGTACTTCATGTATTAGGCCATGGTCATATTCTCGATGTCTGTTGCTCTTTTCATCATTTCTTCAAGAATAGAAATTAGTACAAGAATTTAAAACATAACTAATTTTAGCTCACGGGCATCGGCACCAAAAACTTGATGCATATTTTATTTTAAAGAAATTATTTAACAAGTTTTAAATTTATAAAACTCGATCCCTAATGTTTACACGTACTAACGGGCAAAGAACCCGGTCATGTGTGATGTAGGATTGGTAAATCTGAGGTCATACCAAAAGCTAAGTTTAGATTAGTTATAATTCGAAATGTCATTGGTTTAAAAATGGTTTGAAAGTTTTAAGAATTAAAACATGAAATAAAATGCGTAAAAGTAAATTGAGAAGAAGACTATAAGGAGAAAAGTGTGCTAACCTAGTTATTTCATTACTTCTATTTA
>BQNB010156681.1:0-15242 GCA_026074375.1 Tanacetum coccineum | reverse complement strand
ATTGGTATCTAGAGCCAAGGTTATAGAGAACCAGGTCAAATGTTTTTTACTTGGACCATAACCGTTTTCAAACATTGCATAATACAAAGGGGTTTTCACAGGACATACACTCACTAGTTGTTGCATTAGTTGGTCATACTAGATGCTGTCATGATTGATAAACGTGTTATAATATACTACGTATATTACTATAAGGGTCTTATATTGATACTTATATAAGCTACTTTTGTTTTGTCACATATATAGTCATGTCATCAGACGAGGCATCGTCTGGGGTAACCTACAAATCGATATCTAGTGATTACGAGGAGCCATCAGACGCAGGTTACCCATGCATCCAGTAGACCCATATGTGGAGGCCGCTCTTCCGGCCCCACCATCTCCAGATTACGTGCCTGGCCCTGAGGAGCCAGAGCAGGCACCGCCTTCACCGGACTACGTACCAAGACCAGAGTACCTCGAGTACTTGTAATCTGATGCTGAGATTCCCGTTGAGGATCAGCCTTATGATGCTGATGCTTCACCCACAGCCCTATCTCCGGGCTACATTGTTGATTTCGATCCGAAGGATGAGTCAGAGGATGGTCCCACGGACTATCCAGCTGACGGAGGAGATGATGATGATGATGATTCGTCTAGGGATGTTGTTGACGACAAAGACGAGGAGGAGGCCTCTGAGGAGGATAAGGAGGAGGAGCATCTAGCTTCGGCCAACACTACTGTTTGTTTCCCTCCAAACTGTTGTATTCTGTCCCCTCCGCTGAGGATACAGAGCCGTTTTTAAGGGAAAAAAAAAAAAACTAATGATCTGCAGCTACCACACACCACCACCACCCTGCATACCTGTACTACGTTCTAGATGTGTTGTCCGCTCCCAAGCACCTATACCATTTCCTTCTGAGGCAGAGGTTGCTAGGCTCCTTGCCATACCTACTCCACCACCATCTCCACTCACTCCATTATCATCACTACTTCCTCAGATTCCTTCACCACCATCATCTCCCTTGTTACCACCAGTTGATCGTAGAGAGGAGGTTCCCGAGACTATGTTCGATATCAGAACAAGTGATGTCTTCCTCATGACCGCCTTCTCATTAACATACTATTTCCTCAAAACGTCATTAATTCCATGTTGGGAATTATGGACTTCTACAAGTTAGTACTGTTGATTCAACATGATACTGCTAATGATGATTAATGTTGCTGCTCAAGATTGAAGAAAATAAACTAAGTAGTTAGTACTGCCAGTACATTGTTAGTACTGCCAGTATAGTTAGTACTGTTAGTTAATAGTTAGTGCTATTAGTATTATATAGTTAGTACTGCTAAAGTGATATGCATGAGTTATATTAGAAATAGATATGCATGATCACTTGACGCGCTTTGTAAGCTCATTAGGGTTTCCTTAGTGTATAAAAAGGATCCCTACGGCATAGTTAGATATATACTTTTGAAGATATCATAGTTAGTTATTCTGTAACCTAGGCAAAATATTAGTAATCAATATATTCAAGTTTTTAGCATTCTTTGTTCTTCTTTGTATTACAAGTTAATTCTGCATAACTTATAGTATTCATAATCATTGTTTCTCATATAGTTAGTTTGGTTCTATCCAAGTTAACTAGGCTAGAAGATCTATTTATTGGGACTGCACAAGAGGTATCAGAGCCTATGAAGAAACTCTGAATAAGAAGAACCCTATCAGATCTATTTGAAAAAGATCTCTACCTTTAATACATCATGTCTGGTGAAGAACTTGCATCACAAATGGCACCAATAGAATCTCCTCAAATGGTGTCTACTGTAAAACTTCCAATCCTCAAGAAAGGTGAATATACCCTATGGAGCATAAGGATGGAGAGTACTCACCCAACACAGATTATGGTTTGTGGCAAGTAATTATGAATGGTGATGGTTCTGTAACAGTGACAAAAGGTGATGATGGTGTTGTAACTGAAGTACCTCCAAAGACTGCTCAAGCACTATTACAAAGACAAAGAGAAAGATAAAGGCAGAAAGAATTTTTACTTTTGGTATCTTGATTGGAGTATCTTGAGGTGCATTCTATAAGGCTGCAAAGAGTCTGTGGGCTGCATATAAAGAGAGTTGGTGGCAATGTTGAATCTATGAAGATGCTAACGATTGGTTTTGAAGCAACAATTTGAAAAACTTTTCTGTATTGACATGAAGGGCTTGTAAAAGCATATGATAGGTTTCAAAAACTTATCAGCCTAATTGAGGGTTCTGGTGCAGATGTTTCTAATGATGATGCAAAATAAAAAATTTTTTTAAATATCTACTTCATCATGGTCAATGTAGCTTTCATCTTGAGGTACAATGATGGTATAATGATTTGGATATTGATGATCTATAAATAAATCTATAATGTTTTTGAAGCTGACATCAATGTTCCTCTGGATATCTTTAAACTCCTAAAAATGTGGCTTTCTCTCTGCAAAAGGAAATAGCCAGTAGGAATGAAGTTATATAATGTAATGGGGTTTCCTTCTGTAGCAGGCCTTAATTCTCAGGACAAGCCTTTTCTCATTCTATACTGATGTTTGATGTTCTCATTCTTTGCAAGTCAGTCAAGTAGTCCACAACTGGATATTGACGAACCCAAGAGGAGGTTTGATCATGATGAATTGGGAGAAATGGATCTTTAATGGCAGTGGCCTTGCTTTTCTATGAGGGGTAAAGTGATTTCTACTAGAGACTAGATGAAAGTTAAACTTCAAAGCAAAGAACCTGTAGGTTTTGACAAACTATGGGTGAATGCATTAATGTCATTGCAGGAGGGCATATTTTGCAAGGGAATGTAGAATACCAAGAAATCAAGAGAATATATAGAGTTGCAGGTAGGTACAGGTGCAGAGGTCAACACAGAATAACTATTACTAGTATAGACCTCTGATGCATTGGTTGCATAGGATAATGCTTTAATTTTCCAAGATGGATTAGGTTATGACTAGAGTTACATAGCTCAAGATGTACAACTGAGTTTTGCTCTAATGGCCTACACTTCTATGCTCACTCGGTTAGACTCGAGGTAATATTCTTGTTCCTAAAACATGTGAATACATATCAAAAAACTTCAAAAATATTTGCATGAACAAAGACAAGTTTCTTAATAAGGCTAATCTAGAAATTGTAGTTTCAATTAGGCCTAGAATAGTAGATGCACAGTTAGTTGTTCATCAGAATAAAATGAAGTGTTTTCTGAAGAAAGATAGCAGTCTTAGGAATTGATGTAAATGACAAAAGATAATGCTATCATTAGCTTAAATGCAGTTAGATGAAAACTTTAAAAGAGGAAAAAGATGATTTGACAGCTATAAATAGAACAGTTTGATACATCTCTAAAACTTAAATAAACTACTTAATGTGACAATTGAGTGAAAAAGATAGAACTGGTTTGGGATTGGTGATTAATTATTGAAAGATTGATTAAGTGGTAGTCGAAGTGTTGTGAAGTGTGTTTGTAACTTTTTAAAAGTGATGGAGATGGCATCAAAACAAATGTTAGGTTCAAGAAGGTTGAGGGATTATGCTGTTACTCCTCCATTTTTACTGGGAAAACTACATGCCTCCTTTTGTGACCGTTCTTTTGCGGATTGGATGGACTCTGTTTATAAGGCCTACAGCAAATAAGACTGTGCTAGTTGTCTCAAGTTGTAACAAGTAACAATCAAACTAGCAATACTGTTTAGAAAAGGCTATAGTGTAAATTGTTAGTCTAGTGGAGGTATTAGTGAATATTGGGTTAGGTGATGATAGTGTACTGACATCGATGATTTGCAAACAGCATATAAACCTAGTTCTAAGGATTGAGATTATTTCTACTATGAATGACTCTGCTAAACCTAATAAACAAGTGAAAAACCTAGGATAATCACTCAAATCCTAAGGTAGATAGAGAATTGAATGGAAAAATGATTCAAAAATTGGGGTTTGGATTTAGGTTTACAATGAAGCTTGTTTTGTTTGTGGTGTTAAATCTTAATAAAGCCTTTGATTTTCATGATAGTGAATGGATAATGAATCTATTTGAAAGAATGGGTACTGGTCATAGTAATATAAATGAAGTTAGACTGTTTGGAAACTATACTCAATGAATTAATCATCAAAAATAAATTTGTTCATATCTGCGTTTAACAAGGTTTGGAAGAATACAATTAGTGCTCTGCTAAGAAAAAACTCACTAATATCCAGCATATCAAACTATTCACACTGACCAGTTAATATGCTACACCTAAAAGGAGTGTGAATGTTTCAAAATCAAGAACAAATACTTTTCATAAGACTCATTCACCTTTTAGAAGGCCTTTTTGTAAATCAACAGCAACTAATACCAGGATTTCAAATAAAAAGTTAATATTGTTAAAGTAAATGTGTTATACGTTGGGCAAGCTGCAGTTAGTGTGTTGAGGAAAAAGGACACATGCAGTTAAGCCGCAGTAGGTAGTGTTTGGAGCACCCAAATTAACTGATTTAAACAATGTCTCTAAGACCTTTAGTGGTTCATGGTTCTCAAAAAAGTAATGTTTATTGATCCTAAGGTCAGACTTAAGTTCAATAGTGGACTTGGGTGCTTAAGAGACCACTGACTATCTTATCTATTGTGCAGGGAATCCAGCAACAGATGTAAAGAACAAAGGTATTTTTATAAAGGATGTTCCAGGAACTATGATTGAAAAACAAAGGTTCCTCATCTGTCTATCAAAAGATTGTTGGAGGCTTTGTTGCACTTTGGTAAGAGTACAGAGGGGTTAATATTAACAGGTAAAGGAAAGTTAAGAACTGAATAGTTAGATCTTTAAAAGATTGTGTTTTGTAAAAGAACTAAAGTTTTAATCTTTTCTTTGTCTCACAAAATGTGTGACAAGAAAACTGTGTTTTTCACTGAAACTGAATGTTATGTTTTGTCTCTTGATTTTAAAGCTACTTGATGTAAGTCACGTTACTGCTTTAAATGTCCCCTGATAAAGCAATTTGTACAGCTTTGATTAAAGAATGTGTTATTCTGGAGATTTATCTTGTTTTTTGGCAATGACAAATTGATGGAGTCTAAATTATTGGCACAGGAGGTTTGTCATGTAAATTTTAATATCATTGAATTAAATTTTGTGAGGGAAACATTGTCAGAGTCTTCCTTCAAGATTTTTATAAATGGACCACACTTCTGTTGCGTGTTCGAGGGAAAGCACACACAAGGCCTCTGTAAAGGCCAAAGCTTGTGAGCTCATATCAGCCAACCCTTAGATGGTTACATATGGATTTATTTGGTCAACATCTGTCTAGGAAACTTCTTCCCTTAAGAATTATTGTTTGGAGTGTCATTGATGTCTTTAGAGGTTGAGTTGGGTTTTCTTCTTATCCATAGGTATGAGTCATAGTGGGATACTTAAGTGATTTATAAAACAAATTGAAACGAATTAAACCATAAAGTTATTAGTAATAGTGTGGCTTAATTGGACAAGTATTTCATTAAAATAGGTATAATGTATTTCTTATGTTGCAACTGGTTAAAAATGGAAATTTTGTATTGGACTAGAACTCCACAACAAAAAGGAGTTGATGAGAGAAAGAACTGGACCTGTTTGAGGCAGCTTGGGCACTATGCTAGCCAGGACTCACTTCTCTATTGTTTTTAGGCTGAGCAGTTAATACCGCCCTTGTTATGTACTAAATTGGTTCTAGTGTCCAAGCTCTTTACAAGGACTCCATCTGGTTCTTTTAATTTGTAAATTACAAGACATAAGTTTTCATGAGACCTTTTGGATGTCATGTTACTTCCTAATTTCCCTAGACCCTTTAGGCAAGTTTGTTGGGAAAGCTATGGTAGGGTTTTTAGTTGGACTACTTGTTAATAGCAAAGTTTCAGGTATTTTTATTATGAAACCAAAAGTTGATGTGAATTGCATGTAAACTTCTAGAAAATAATCAAATGTTGTAGGACAAGGACTCTAATGGCTTTTGATAAACTTGATTCCTAAAAATCTATGAATTATCAACCAGTTTCTGCAGGGAATCAAACTAACAAAAGTGCAGGTCCACAAAACACTAATGGTAATACATGTTTGAAGAAAAATGTTGATGCTGGACAATCTAAGGAAAAGAATGTGTCTATTCAACAACATATTGTAATCCCATTATGGTCTTCTATCTCTTTAAGCTACCAGAGCTCAGATGACAAGGGTAAAGATAATACAGCTGATGATGATGCTGGTGACAAGTCTATACAAAAACCAGCAAGTGAGAATGAATAAGCCTTACAGAATGTTCTTGATAAGATGATGAATCAAGAGAAGGAGGCTTCAGAGCAATCAGATGCTGTTAGATAAGAGTTTGAAGCACAATGTAACAGACAACTTCTTTAAGGAAAGGCTACTAGAACTAGCCGTACTAATAGTTTTAATACTATTAGCACACCAGTTAGTGCTACTAGTGCATCAAGAACTTTTCAAGACTTTTTACTGATCTAACGAGCCATCATTTCGTTCTGTTAGTGGATCATTTTTTCCTATAGATGTCTTTAATCTTCAAATGATCCTCTCATGCTGATTTGGAGGATTCCTGCTGAATTTAAAGTACCGACATTTTATTAGTTAATGCTTATATCTGCTGATGAGTTGCACACTTACAAATATCCTTAATGGGGATCAATTTTATGGGTGTAAATGGCTGGAATACACACAACATGGAGAAACTTTCACGCAGATGTTAGTACTTATTCCCACAACTAGAGTACACTTTATTCATCCTAAAGGTCAGATAATTGGAGATCCAAAATCAGCAGTTCAAACAAGGGGCATGATAAAGAGGAGTTCTGGAGAACAAGCTTTGATTAGCTACATCCAAAAGAAGCAAAGGACAAAACATAAAGATTATCAAAACTGTTTATTTGCCTGCTTCCTTTCTCAACAGGAACCCAAAAAGATATCGCAAGCCCTTGATGATGCAAGTTGGGTTGAAGCAATGCAAGAAGAGCTGATTCTGTTCAAGATTCAGAAGGTTTGGACTCTAGTTCATTTACCTTATGGCAAAAGGTTATTGGTACAAAGTGGGTGTATAGGAATAAGAAAGATGAAAGGGGGATAGTAGTTAGGAATAAAGCTAGACTGGTTGCACAATGATTCAAACAAGAAGAAGGCATTGGCTATGATGAAGTGTTTGCTCCTGTTGCTAGGATAGAAGCAATCATGTTATTTTTGGCCTTTGCATCTTTCATGAATTTTCTTGTGTACCAGATGGATGTTAAAAGTACCTTTCTATATGGTACTATTGAAGAAGAGGTATATGTTAGCCAACCTCCAGGTTTTGTGGATCCAGAATTTCCAGATAAAGTTTATAAGGTGGAGAAAGCCTTATATGGTCTTCATTAAGCTCTTAGAACTTGGTATGAAACTCTTTCTACCTATCTGTTGGATAATGGATTTCACAGAGGACAAATTGACAAGACTATATTCATAAAGAGAGTCAAGGGTGATATTTTATTGGTACAAGTTTATGTAGATGACATCATCTTTGGTTCTACTAAAAAGTCTTTGTGTATAAATTTTGAGCAAATTATGCACAAAAGGTTCCAAATGAGTTCTATGGGGGAGCTCACTTTCTTCTTGGGTTTACAAGTCAAGCATAAAGAGGATGGGATCTTCATTAGTCAGGAAAAGTATGTTGGTGAAATCTTAAAGAAATTTGGCTTTTCTAGTATAAGGATAGCTAGTACTCCTATAGAAACCAACAAGGCTTTAACAAAAGATGAAGATGGTGAGGATGTTGATGTCTATTTATACAGGTCAATGATTAGGACATTGATGCATCTTACATCCTCTAGACCAGATATTATGTTCTCTGTTTGTGCATGCTCAAGATTTTAAGTTAAGCCAAATGTTTCCCATATGTTTGCAGTAAAGAGAATTTTTAGATACCTCAAAGGCCAACCCAAATTAGGCCTTTGGTATCCTAAGGACTCTCCTTTTATATTGGAAGCCTTTTCAGACAGTGATTATGCTGGTGCCAGCTTGGACAGGAAATCCACAATAAGAGGTTGTCAATTTCTTAGTTCAAGACTAATCTCTTGGCAATGTAAGAAGCAAACTGTGGTGGCAAACTCAACTACAGAAGCTAGGTATATTGCTGCTTCTCAATGCTGTGGTCAAGTGCTTTAGATCCAAAATCAGCTGTTAGATTATGGATACAATTTTATGAAGACAAAGATTCATGTTGACAATGAGAGTGCTATTTGTGTGACTATTTGCATTGTCCAAAACATCCTGTTTTCATTCTAATACCAATGCACATAGAGTTTCAGGCAAACTTTCTTATTTAGGACTCTTATGTGAAGAGAATGATAGAGATGGTAAGATCTACACTATAAAAATGTAGCTGATCTATTGATCAAAGGGGGATTTGATTGTTAGCAGGTTTAACTATTTAATTGCTAGCATTAGACTTCTTAATCTATAGCTGCATGATTTTAGAGGAGGTTAATGGTGTATAAGTGAAGTGGATTATACACAAGTACTATTTGGATTGAAGTTAGAATGTAAATATGATGATCGGTTACTTAGTACTACTGGGCTTAGCTTTTTCTACTTGAAGAAACTTTGTACAGTTGCTTGTGGCTTTTTCTCCCATTAGCTTCTAATCCACCTAATCATACGTGCTCAATTCAATTCAACTAAGTCAATCAATGTTTTTAGAAAAAGCTTCAAATTTGTAACTTGATTCTTTAAAGCGAGATTTTTCTGTTCTTAATAATTTGAAAGATAAAATGCCAAAGAAGCATGAATGAAGTATGA
Source organism: Tanacetum coccineum (assembly GCA_026074375.1). NCBI lineage: Eukaryota > Viridiplantae > Streptophyta > Magnoliopsida > Asterales > Asteraceae > Tanacetum > Tanacetum coccineum. The sequence goes on along the minus strand of BQNB010156681.1, from coordinate 6,438 downwards.
ATGCAAAAATGCATGAATATTGAAATTTAACCACGAGGTGGGGGTTCGAACTAAGACATCTTTACTTCTATGGATTTGGTGTGTTGTGATATCTCACCAGGAAGCGAGGTCTAGGTGAGGGTTCAAACTAAGACACTTATCCTTAGCCATATTAGAATAAGAGTTTGATGAGAATTCCCACTACGCTAGCAACGGGGTGGGTTTTCAAACTAAGAACACCGGTCGTTGGTTGTGATATCCTACTAGGGAGCGAGGCCTAGGTAGGTGTTCAAACTAAGCAACGCATTCCTAGCTTTAAGAACTTATGATTATAATGATGAAGATGTTGCAAAAAGTTCTACAGTTAAAATTTCGCTCTTTAAAATCAAGTTACAAGGTCCTAATAAGTTGTTGCTTTGAGTCATGATTCATCTTGAATCACGACTATGGAAATAAGTTGATCTATGGTTGAGTTGAAATGAGTACACACATTTAAATCATATATTCATGTTGGGAGTTAAAAGTTCACAAGTCATAAGTATGAGTGCTTAGCATTTAGACTTATATTGACAAATGATCTTGTTTAATTGCTTGGTTTGGAACTAGTGAAAAATCGGGGACGATGAATTTATCCGTCAGGACATCCGTAGAATATTCTATGGTCATTTCTCATTCTATGATCCCAATGTTGATATAATAAAGGAAGTCAAACAGGAAGTCGAGAAAAAAAAAATCCAAAAACATTAGGGATAGTTAGTGTATGAATAAAAAGTGGTGAAAACGGGACTTGTCGAAGCTTTTGATTCTTTAGTTTCCCTTGACGAACACTTTGCTACTTTTCAAAGTTATTAGTCGAGGGAGATTGAGATTCTTAGTTTTCGTAAATGTTTACTTCATAGCATTGCGTGAGGACACGGCAATACCTTAGTATGGGGGATTTTGGTATGTGCTTAATTACACATACCTTTTGCCTTTAAAAACGAGCTAAAATAACCAAAATCGGACTTAAAATGCCAAATATACGCTTGTTTTGCTAATTGTATTGTGCAGGAACGGATATCTAAGAAAAGGACGAAAAACGAAGCCAAAACGACAAAACCGGACACGGAATGGAAAAGCGTGGAAAAGACACAGTCAAGTCCAAGCCCAAGTGTCAAAAAGTCAACCCAAGTCAACCCCGACAAATCCAGAAGTCAACAAGTGAGAAAAAAAAATAAGTTTAGGGACTTAAATTGCCAAATCCTAAACTTATTTAAAAAGAAGAAAAGAAGAAAATAAAGAGAAGGGGCAAAACTGCCAAATGCCCAAAGAGATACCCCAAGGGCCAAGTCTGCCACCTTTCCAAAGTTATAACTAACAAGGACTTGTGATGCAATGGGTTGTGTAACTTTTGGGGACTATTTCTGCCAAGTCCCCAAACAGTTTCACTTAACAAGGACGTGTGGTGCAACAACCACATATACATTGAGGGACTAATTGTGTCAAACCCCCAAACACATCCCCTGCAACAATTAAAACCTAATTTTCCCGCCCATTTTTTCCCCCAAACAAGTCACGGGTTTCTCCACCCCGTTTTTATCCCATAACCCCAATTCCACCATGGATAAACCTTCCCCCCTCCTCCACTATCATTCCCACCAGCCCTAAAGCCTTGCCATGTTGGCAATCTCACTTTTCTCCATAACTTTTGCCGAATCAATGGCTAGGATCAATTTAAAAGAAGCACAAGGACCATGGATGGCTGGGATTAGCCTTTGAAGTCTCTCACAAAAGAAACACAAGAAAGAAGGGCTGAAGACTTAGCTCTTAGTATAAATAGGAGGCTATGTGAGCCGAATTTAGCATGTAGAGTAGAAGTCTTTATCTTTCTTTAAATTAAGTCATTTTTATGTTTCTTTCAGCTTATTTACAGCTTATTGCAAGTTCTTTGAACTCTTTTTAAAAGTTAATGAAGTGTTGAAGTTTTAAGGTTTTATACCCGTTTTTGAGTTTTATTGACAAACTGCTTAAATTACCTTTATATGTGTTAAAAAGCTCTTAAAACAGCTTATTAATAAGCTATGTTCACTTAACAAGTTAATAAGCTAAGTAAAATTTGAACTTGTACTTAAAAAACCACTCAAAAATACCACAGCTTGTTACTTTGATGATAAAGCCGAATTTTGGGATGGGCTTTTGGGACTTACCAGCTCTATTTCCAATAAGCTGGAGCTTGTAGATTGAGCTTTCAATAGCTTATTTGCCCTTGTTTAGAGCAAAGGGCTTGGTAAGTTCTCAATTTCCATTTTTAGCTCATTTTGAGCATTTGCTTATTTACAGCTTATTGGTGCTTATTTATTGTTAATTTTTGCTTATTTATGTCTTTTATGCATGTTTAGCTTACTGTCTTTGAATTCCATGGTTTAATTCTCCCTTAATAAGCTTAAACAGCCTTTAGGCTATTTTTAAGGGGGTGTTTGGTTTAAGACCCAAAGTGGGTCAAAAGTGCTTAATAATCCAAATTGGTTACTTGGCCAACTTTGTTAAGCCATTTCACTGTTAGAATAAGCTTAATTTCCAGCTTTTTAGTTTTAAAAATCATTTTTGCAAGCTTACTTAGCCCACTGTCCAAAATCTCAATTTTTGGACAGTGGCTAGTGCTTATTGCATAAGCTTGGGCTAAAAGCCATTTTGTGCCTTCTTGCATACTCATTTTGAGTGTTTTAAAGCACTTGATTATTTGCTTTGAAGCTGTGTTGACCCAATTGTGCTGATGGGTCAAAACAGTCATAAAAATTGCATAAGCTTGGGCTGTGCACAAGCATCCTCTTTAATAAGCTTTTTCACAGCTTATTTGTGTTTCAAAATCAAAACCAAAAGCATTTTCTTAGAGCATTTTAAGCCTAGTTTTTAGAATTTCAAACTTTGAGCTTTTTGGAATTCATATAAGCACTTATTTTTAAGCTTAAAAAAGCCATTCACACTTGGTGATTGCTGTTTTACACAGCAAGCATTAAGCACAAGTAGGCTTTTTCCAAGCTTATTTAAGGGCTTATTAGCATTTCAAAATACTTTTCAAGGGCTGATCTAAATAGCTTTTTGGCCACTCTTTTCAATGGAATAAGCCAGAAGTCCATAAGGATCCATCTTCAAGCTTATTTTTAAGCTTAAAAAAGCTGTTCTAAGGCTGCAATTTTCAGTTTTTACCCATTTTGCTTATTCACTGTATTTCAGCTTATTTTCCTTTCTCTTTAGCTTATTTTTGTTTGTTTCAGCTTATTAGACATGTTTGAGCCTATTTGGGCTCATCACTGCTTATTTTAAGCTTATTAGAGCTTAATAGCTCTTTTGGCCAAAAACTTAAGTTTTTGGCCAATAAGCTTAATAAGCTTATTTGTGCTCATTCTGTCTTTGTTTTTACTTACAATGTGCTTATTTTAGCTTATTAGGTTAGGTTTAAGCTTATTCGTGCTTATTTGATAGCTTTCTCAGTTAAAAAATCAAAAAAAATAGTGTTCTTTGCTTTTTAAGCTTCTGTGAGCTTATAAGCTCATTTCTGAGCTTATTTTTGTGAAATAAAAAAGTTGCCTTTTTTAAAGTTGCTTATTTATAGCTTATTAACAACTTTGTAAAAAAAAATTCAAAAAAAAAAAAGAGGAGACAAGGGGTGACCCGGGTGAGCAAGACTCGAACCCGGGCCTCTACCCTCGATACACCTCTCTTTTGTTGCAAGTCTTACCGCTGCGCCCTTGGGACTTTTACGTTAGTGTCCCAAGGGCTTTAGTATTTAACCACGTTTTGCACTTTAAAGCTATAAGCTGTTTACAGCTTATTTTCGGGCTTATTCATAAGCCAATTTTTGGTTTCTTATTTTTCGTAGGTTAGTCATAGTGTAAAGTAATTTTAGTAAAATTTTCAGAATTTTTAAAGACAGTTTAGTATTTTTTATAATTTAATTTAGTTAAAAGTTTAAAAAATTCATAAAAAATACAAAAATTATCAAAAAAATATTTTTCTTTTTTAGAAAATTTTCTTTAGTCATATATTTCGTAGGAAAAATATAAAAACTTTCGTAGGGTCATTTTTGTAACTTTTTAATTTTTAAAGAACGGGTTCGGGTGCGGTTTTTGTCTTGACTCGTTTTTGGGTCAAACGACCTCCGTTTTCAGTCTAGTCTTTTTCATTCTTCGTTATTAGTTCCCTAGAGTAGTTTAGAAGTGAAAATTTCTTCGTAGGGTTAATTTTGAAGATTTTAGGTTTTTGCCCCTTTGTTCGGGATTCGTGCTCTCGTTTTTTAGCTTAATTTCATAATTTTTAGGTTTTTCTTAAACGTTTTTGTTTGTTATTGTTTAATTTAACTTTCCACACTCTCAATTCATTTTTCTCATTCAAACTCCAATCTTCCGACTGTATCGATTCTCCAGTCCAGCCTCGTTGGGGATAAACGACCCGGGAACATTCTATACTACTTCTCGGTTTTATTGACTTTGTTTCTAGACTGTTCTTACTATATATATTTTATATTTTATTATATATTATATATATATTTAAAGGTGTGGTTTAGACCAATAAATTTTATCGCGAAACGTAATCAATTTACGTAACCAATAAAAATAAAATAAACAAAGTTAATAATTATACTCAAAATAGGGAGGAGAGGGATTAGTTCCAGGTTTAGGGGGTTACTGAGATAACAAAGGGGGGATACCCGTTGGGGGTTTCGGGGGGGGAAAATTGGGCGGGAAAAGGAGTTATATAAAAAAAAGGTTTGGGGTGACAGGGTGTGTGTTTGGGGGTTTGACACTTTTGGTCCCTCATGGTGTTTGTTTTGTTTGCACCACTCGTCCTTGGGGGTTATAGAGATTTCGGGAGTTGGCAAAAATACCCCTTGAGGGTTATAATGATTATTACACCGTAAGTCCTTGTTAGTTATAAGTCTTTGACCTTGGCAGCTTTGGCCCTTGTGGTTTATCTTTGCCAAATTGGCAGAATGGGCCCTTCTCTTTCTTTTCTCCTTATTTCTTCATTAAACAAGTTTAGGATTTGGCAAATTTAACCCTCAAACTTATTTTTCTTCACTTGTTGACTTTTGGATTTGTCGGGGTTGACTTGGGTTGACTTTTTTTTAGGCTTTTTGTTTGACTGGACTTTGTCTTTTCCACGCTTTTCCATTCCGTGTCCGGTTTTGTCGTTTTGGCTTCGTTTTTCGTCCTGTTCTTAGATATCCGTTCCTGCACAATACAATTAGCAGAACAAGCATATATTTGGCATTTTAAGTCCGTTTTTGGTTATTTAAGCTCGTTTTTAAAGGTAAAAGGTATGTGTAATTAAACACATACCAGTATGCATGACCATTTCAATCCCTAAATAGTCACAAAAATGTACGTATGAATGTTGAACCGCAATTGTTCAAAGCATGCATGATATTTATATATATATATATATATATATATATATCACCAAAATGTTTCAAGTATGTATTGCCACTTTATTCAAGGCACAGTAAGAGTGTACCCATCGTAGGTGTTCCCTCCAAGAACACCCGTGCATTAATGAAAATAATATGTACCCATCATAGGTGTCCCCTCCAAGAACACTCGGGCATTTTTAAAAATATTCATGTGTATGTAATTGTTGGCCCTGAAGACTCAACCAATCGTATTCCGACATGTTATAATGTTCGTTTGCCCAGTGATAGCTAATCACCCAAACGGAGATTGTTAATCCCAAATAGATCTATTTCATAACATTCGCGCTCACCTTCCTAGTGATTTACAATTCATGCAACCTAAGCTAATCCATAATCATTCGAGTAAAAGTATAATTGTTGCATCCATAAGTAAAAACCAAGTTGTATCTCACCGTGAGATATGCATATGAGTGTATAACCAAGTTATAGCGAGTGTTCAAGCCCAAAAATTAAACCAAGTATTATATCTCATCGCGAGATATATAAATAAATATGTAAACCAATTTGTAATCAACCATGTAAATGCATTTGTAAACAAGCATGTTCACCTCAAAAATATATCTAAAACCAGTAAAAACAGGGGGGCTATAAACTCACATTGATGTTGTAGAACGATTGGCAGAACTGTACATATTAAGCACAGCACAAACGGAAAAACCGGAACGGCTCGATCAAGAAGTTGCGGTTTATCTTAACGGCTAAGACCCACTAGCCTAGGATAATGTATTTGGGTTTCCCGATGAATGGTTACGTCAACGCGACATGTTGATAAAAGATTTAGATTTAACGTTGTAATGGTTTGGTGGTTGATTAAATAAATAAATTGAAAATATACGCAAAGTGTGTAATATATATTCCTTATATATTACTTATGAAAAATACCATTATATACTATCTATCGTGAATTATATAGCAAAGACAATCAATCCAAAGATTAATGAAACGTATAATATACCTTGCAGGTATTATATAATAAGTGTGAATAATTAATTAAACCAATTAGTTTGACA
>BQNB010156680.1:0-15242 GCA_026074375.1 Tanacetum coccineum | reverse complement strand
AGAATTTAAAATTTGAAAATATAAATACTACATTACATAATAATAGTACTTTATTTAAAACATACATTTAAAACATTACATTTAAAACATTACATTTAAAACAACAAAACTAAAATAGTTTCTAGATTATTAATCTGACTCGTAATCTGAATCAAATTTCACCCTAAATTCCAACATGAATTCCTCATCTTCAGCTTGTTTTTGCCTAATTTTCTTCTCTCATTCTTTTTCATCCCTTGCTTGTTCTTTTAATGTTTCTCTTAAGGCTTCTTCATCTAAATGTAGTTGATGTAGCTCTTTATCAGTAAGATATACATCACATAACTCATGGGTCTGTGATGACGAACCACCTATATGGGTTTGTCAGCGGTAGTTGTATTTTTCCAGTAGCCAAACTAATTTAGCATTCATTTGTTTTTCTATTTTGCCGCATTTTCATACATACAAAGATTCAGGTCGTAGTCTTTATCAGATCCTTCTTTTAATAAAGCGTCGATCAAAGCACGACTCTCTTGTGGAATGTCATTACATTTCTTGTATGCTTTTCTAAGATCGTCTTGGGCTGTGCATGCATTGTCAAATTGCAAGGCTAAATCTAGAATCGCTTTCTGACGAACCATATCTTCGTCAATTAGTTTTTGAACCAAAGCTTCGACTTCATCGTCGGTATGTGGAAGCGAACAAGCCATTTAAAAAAGTTAATGATAGTGCATATAATTGTGTGTAAAATGGTAAAATAAGTGGGTATTTATAGTGTTAAAGTGTTTGAATTTTAAAAGTAAAAAAAGTTTTTTTTAATAAATACTGACGTTAGGATAATTTTTTTCACACAAAAAATGCACACGAAACCGGTCGACTATGCGACTGATTTCAAAAAATTTCATCGGCGACCGACTATGCCACTATGGTGGCGACCGAGTTCGACCGACCATAGTGACCAGCCTTAGCGAACTATCACACTTTGAAATGTAACTTTCTTTTTGCAAAACATATCTTAGTGTTTGGTAAAATTTCTTAAAGATTATTTTATTTTTTATTATTTTGTTTGGTAAGAAGTTGTTACACCCGATAAATAAAATACCTCAAAAAGGCGACAAATACATAAGATCTGAGTGAATCTCATATCTTAGTCCGTCGCGTTGGCAAAAACAAACGCACCGTTTGTGCTTCAAACCAAACCTATCCTAAGAATGACAAACCACTCTTATGCAACTACTATATAAAAACAACTAACATCTAGATTGACTACGAAGTGTTATATCAAAAGCATAACAGAAAGCTAATAGATCTTCCATCAAATCTTCGCGCTCATCTTCATCATATCTCATCGTCATCATCTTTCCAACGCTCAGATAAGCACTTCATTCCAGCTCCACCCCGTTATTAGATGTCATGAAACTTGTGGTCTCATTATAAACCTCGTTCACGTCACTCCCACTCTCCATATATCAGTAAGACACTTTCCTTATTCTTCCCTATATCCGAACCACCATTTTCCTTATTTGTCCCAAGAGACCGTGTGGCCACGTTTGGATTAACCATATTATCAGCCGTTCTAGATATTCCCCTATTTGCACCTAATTTATCATCATTTACAACCGTCTTAAGTGCATCAAACAGGTTCGAAGTACTTACCTTTGATCTAATCGTTTCAGCGTTCTTGTATGTACCACTTGTAGTTGCACCATTCTTTTTTAAACAGGTTTTTAGACCTATTTAGTAGACTTAAACTATAACTTCAGGCCCATATTCATGCCATGAAATGCTCTTTTGGTAGCTTGTTGAAAACCATCATTATTCATACCATTTTTCTTAGGTGCATCAACAACATGTTTCAGACATGTTATGTCATCATGACCAAATACCATACAAATCCACACCGAGGTAGCTCTCATCATGTTCCACCCTAACCGTATAAAGAACATTTCCATTACTCTTCAAATTTGGTTTAACAATAACCATGCTTTTCTTAAGCTACCGATCAGCCCTAATATCAATCAACACTCAAACATAATTCAAACACCCACATTACTGCATAAATATAGACCTAATAGAAAATTTTAAATGTGCTCATTTTTAATTATGATAATTTTATTGTATAAACTCGAAGTTCTAGAATATATTATTATCAAATACATACATTTATCGGGATGTTGGGTTTTTTTCTTAACCCGATACCGACCCGTTAACACTCACAACACTTACAAACTCACAACACACTCTCAGACACTCACAACACACTCTCAGGCACTCACAACACACTCTCTTCATCTCTGTCTCAAATCGGTAACAACACGTGTCTCTCCCACATCTCCTATCTTCACTCTCTCTTCAATCATGCATATCTATCTCAATTTACATCTCTTTCTCTCTCTCTCTCTCTCTCTCTCTCTCTCTCTCTCTCTCTCTCTCTCTCTCTCTCTCTTAAATCATTCATATATATATCAATATAGATCTCATATTTGAGATCTGGGTGTTTTGCATCTGGGTTGTTTCTAAACCCGGTTTCCATCGGGTGTTGCATTGGGTTATAATATCACCCATGTCTGGTGATTGTAAGTTTTTAAAATTAGAATGCATGCAGATGATTTCGATTAATTGATGTGGTTAACAAATGATTCGAATTTACCTTTTTGGTTTAGGGTTTTTGTTGATTTTATGTTTTTAGATTAGGGGTGTGTTTTAATTTTAAGGGTTTATAAGGGATGTTTGGATTGGCTAATTTTACCGGCTTATGTGGGTATTTAATTTTTAGAAATAACTTTTTACACCCGTGGGCTTATGAGCATGTTGCTTTTTTTAGGGGCTTATGGGGTTGGTTAGTCGATGTTATGCTTTATTTGTAACACATTGTTTGAAGATGTTTGTGTTAGCTTTTTTTCCCAGCTTATGAGCTTTTTTTTGTAAAGCAAGTAAGCTTAATAAGCTAAAAAAAAAAGCAATGCCTATTGTGCAGGTTGTGATGAGTCTGAACAGCTTTCGTAAAGATGAGACCGTTCGTATCTTAGCGGGGTGACCTATCATGGTTGCAGCCATGGCGGACGTGTCCTCTTTAATATGCTCTTAGTTTGTCTGAGCCCGTTATACATTGCTCGCTTATGCTTACACCGTTGTTGGCTGATTCTGAGCTAATGGTTGCTTAATTTATGCGTGGTTTGTAAGCATTTGCTTTGCTGAAATATGACAGGCAAGTAGAGAATGTGGTTATAGCTACGGCTGCCAGTGTTTACACAAGACTGATGGATGTATAATTTGCTTATTTTTGGTTGCGGGTGACATCTGTTTTTATATGTACGCCTGTTGTTGATCAAGGTGGGTGAAGGCGGCCTGAATTTTAGCGGGGCAGCACTATGGAAGTGGTGTTTGCAGCCATGATGGGTCGGGTACCATTTTCACCCGAATGCGTTTGTTATTTTGCAACTTTAATAAGCTGCTAGATGACAGTACCAGGTTATTGTATTTCTAGACACGGCGAGGCAAATTGTTACATTTGCAGTCGTGGGCTGCATTTATGCCACAATCTTTTTATGCTTATAAGCAATGAGCTTGGGCTTTGTTTGCTGATGATCGCTTTGGCAATGCTTGCTTGCATCGACTGATGGTACGTTGTGTATGAATTGCTTATTGAGAGAAATTCAGTTACATTTATGCCACGATCACAGTGTTGTGCTTGCAGCCATGACGGGTCTATATAAGCTGAAAAGTTTCAAAATAAGCGACCAAAACTAAACATATGAAGCGTAAGCCCCAAAACCAGAAAAGGGGGGAATGCCAAGTGGTCAATGTAAAGGAGGCCGTGATGAGTCTCCATGGGTTCGCTTAAAGCTGAGATTGCCCGCATATTGGCTCGGCAACCTATTAGGTTTGCAGCCATGGCAGGTGTATCCTCTTTTTCTCGATTTGTTCCCCTATTTGAGCCTCATACTTATATCTAACAAAAAAATTAACGCATTCTGATTTTATTTCTTTTAAACGGTCACATTTTGGTCAGCCAATAGTTTTTTCAGACGTCAATGAAATCAACGAAGGACTATGGATATGGTCTCTCAGTTTATGGTTACAGGTATTCTTTTTCCATTTGCATACTGCTTTTAGTATTAATCAATTTATTTTCTCGGTCAAAACGACCTAAAAGATCAAATAAAAGTAACTGTCAAATGATATAAAAATTAAGATTGTGATTTGTTAGGGTTGATTTTCGGAAGCTTTTGAATTTTTTTATTTTTGTTAAGGTGTCGGGTTCAAATCAACAAAAAACGGATACCACTGATACGGTGCACCATATCAAAGCACGATGTGAAATTGAAGAGAACGTCGTGGAATCCAATTTGGTGCAGCTTGGTTTCCGCCATGTCCTCTTCCATTTCCTGTCCTTTGTATATGTCTGCTGTCAAAAATCACAGTGGTGGTCGTATGGGCAAAGGTCACCAGCAAGCACCATTCTACAAACTTTTGTTTTGTAGCGTCGATGGCGTAAGACTGGGCGAAGTTCCTCAATACCATGAGCTACACTTTAAGTTCCAACAATTCCTCCTCTTAACGGATGTCGCTAACAGGAAAAGAGCAAGTTCAAGGTATGTATTAGTCGATGAAGTCTTTAAAGTTATTATCTACCAAATACAAATCTCGACAAAGACAAAAAAGTTCTTGTGGATTTGCTAAGTTTTGAAAAGTAAGTTTGGTTTAGAGGTTAACCGTAACCACATTTTTTCCAAAAAACTATCGAGAACTGATTTATACATGGCAATTTAGGATAATAGAAATTAGCGAACATTGAACCCCTTTCGGACTGTTTCCTAATTATTAGTTTCTGATTAAGCATAACTAAAAAGTTTAATTCATTCCTATGTAGTAATCTTGACATGTGTACCAAGGAATGAGTTGATAAGTATATTATAATTTTCGTAATTGTAAGTCGTCTGCTATCTTAGAAATTGTAATGACTCGAAGTGTCTTATGATTTTTGTAAATAAGCAAACAAGATTAACAAGTTGATAAAGCCTTTGTGGAATCCTAACTTTAGTATATATTAAAACAGATTGCAATGAAAATATAAAGAATCGCAATAGGTTCGCGTCTGACTTGGAATCAGAAGGTTGCGTGTTTGATTCATGCCAGTTTCACTTTTTCTTCTTCTATTTTCTATTTAATTTACTATGGTTACTAATTAGACACTAGCTAGAGTATCATACCATCTTGTACATTTTAATTTAGGCTCTGAAAAAATGTGAAATGAGCTACCTATAAACACATGGCCTGATTTACTTAGCTAGGCCGAGACATCATATTTCAGGTTGCATTTGATTATGTTGGTTGTATTACATGTAGTAACTGAATTGTTGGTTATTTGTGTAATGGATAGAATATTTCAATGCCCCTATGCTTTGGGATCAAATACACGTTAAATTAATGGACATTATTACAACAGGATTTTGTAGATACCTAAAATTGACATCCCTTCCTGTTATAGGTTATGGGTATACTTAAAATTGAGCTCACCTTATAAACCTTTGGACTGACCAACCTATGTTTGCACCAAGGTAATGTCATTAAGGTCTAATACCTTTGATTTTTTTGATAGCCTTTATGCCTTTTTTTTATGTTATGTGAATGATGGTTCTTAGATTTAGTTATCATGTGGAGGTCATGTGTAATGAACTTTGTAAGATACTCCCATTCATCCTGGTTGATTTGTAAACGTGAATCCCATCTGTTTGATATGGTTTTAGCTGTTTTTATTAGACCTGAGTGTATTATCTTAGGTTTTAATATAATACACTAGTACGCGATGTCATTTTTGATTTCACACATTGACTCACATAATATTGGATATTAGGAGAACTGATTCAAAATGAACACATCTTAATGTGAGATAAGATATTTCTGATGAAGGTTAAATTGACTTGCTGTTTTTGTTAATTGATAACACAAACAATTAGGCTACAGCCATCATCGATTTTCTTATGTGCGGTCTGCCTTATGGAGCTGTGTTGTATATGTTACTTCTTGATAAATACAACTCATAGTTTTATATTTTATAGCTCATAGTTTCGTTCTTAATAAATACTATTTGTTGCGCCATAGCTAACGAGCGGTTTTTGTGTCTCAGGTCTATTTTGCAACAAGAACATAAAGCAAGACAGTGCAAGCTATGCTTGCCGATGTTGAAAAAAGCCTTTTTGCACACACACGCCATAGAGATGAAGAGGGTCAAGAGCTATATCAGGTAAAGTTTGCTCATCTGTTATTTAAACTAGGAATTCAAAATATAGGATCTTTGGTCATACCTAAAAGGTAGGCCATCTTTGATGGTTTGAAACAGAATCCTAAATATATGAATGATTATCGGTTCAGGGTGTTTAGATCAGGCTACTAATAAGAATAGGGTGTGCTTGGATTAGCCTGCTATAGATATATGAATGCGGTACATTAGGATCAGACTATTACATAATTGCGAGATAGGTAACTACAGAAATAATGTATATTTGGGTTAGGCTACTGCAGCGTAAACCCTTCAGATTGCATTCCTTCCTTCCACCTACAAAATACAAAAAAGGACTACACACATGTGAAGAAAAAACAAAGTTTTATTTAAAAACATAAATTTGAATTTCTCTCTCTAAAAAATGTAATTTTATCATAAATTTCATCATCTAAATTTGATCTAGCCATTGGATCATTGATTTTATTTTGGCAATCCCTTCTACTGTTCATGATCTATATATACATATAAAATTTCACCACAAAAATATCCATTGCTTATTTTTAAAAATTAGTTTTCTTCACTGTTTATCCACGAAACCGTTACACACACTTACATGTATTGTTCATCTTTCTTAAATCTTTCCAATTCCGTTTCCTAAATCCATCTAAATTCTATGTTATATGTCTCTTATGATTGATTATTGTTCCTAATCCAACAAAACCATGAAAAACCCTGTACCCAAAGATCCTGATTTGGCTCCTCCTCTAAAGGGGTCGAGTGAGTTTATTAAACCTAGAAGATCTTCTAGGAGCTCCATTTCGAAACCACCAATCATGTCTGGTGTTAAGAGTGTTAAGAGGGTATCGTTCAAAGCTGGTAAAGGGAGTGATTCGTTAAAGGAAATGGAAGAGGATGTGAGTAATGGGTATGAGCATAAGGATGAGGAATTTTATAGGGATTTAGAATCGAATGCTTTCTCTGACTCTCAAAGCATTGATTCAAGGAGTTGTGGTGAGTCCTTCTCTGAGTTACAAGCTGATTTAGAGAAGGAATTGGTAAGTCAGATTGTTAATGAAACTTTTAATTTTAATAATTTGTCTAATGTTGGTAGAGCAGATATTGGGAATGATAATGTCATTAGAAGTGATTTGGGACCTATTCATGTTCCCATAACTGAAAATCCTATTTTGAATCTTGGTATTAATCATGGTTCTAGCCCTAGAACTAGTCCTAATGGTAGCCCTAGGATTTTAAAAAGAGGGGAAGTATTAACTGATGGTGGAAGTAGGTCTAATGCTACTTTTTCATTTAATAAGATTGAGAAGTGGCCTTCCCTGAATGAAACTAGGAGTCAAAATGGTATGGATAGGGGTGGTGAAAATGTTGATGGTATTAGCATTGTAAATGATGATGTTGTAATGAATGAGAGCAGTACTGTTAAGAAGACTATCTCATTTGTGAGTGTTGTGCAAGGTTTAAGAAGGAGTGGCAATAACAAGTTAAGAAGGGTTCCTGTTGGTGTTAATGAAAATGGAAAGAAAGTTGTAGAAATGGATCCAATCATTAAAGAAGGAAGTAAAAGTTAGGGTATGACATTAGTGGGATATTTTGTTGGTCTTAGGTTGAGCTATTGGGAAATCATGGGTCACTTGAGAAGGATGTGGAGAAATTACCATTTGGATGAGGTTATTACTAATGATTGTGGCCTATACTTTCTGAAGTTTAAAGCTAAGGAAGGAATGCAACATGTTTTGGAAAATTGACCATGGTTGGTGGATGGAAAACCATTGTTCATTCAAAAATAGGAGGCTAGGATGTGTATAGTTAAGCCAGAACCTTCTAAAGTACCTGTGTGGGTTAAAATTATAAATATACCCCTTGAAGCATGGAATATTGAGGGAATAAGTAGGATTGCAAGTTACATTAGGAATCCGGTCATTATGGATAGGATGCATAGCTCTATGTGTGAAGAGGCATATAGGAAGCAGCTTTGGCAAGGGGTCCTAAATTGAAGAATAAGCTGATATTAGGGGGGTTTAGGTAGAAGAAGTTAGGGTCAATAATAATGAAATTAGGGAGATCTATGAAGCTAAGGGTACAATACCCATGGAAACCACCGGTGTGTGCTCACTGCAAGGTGTTTGGCCATGGGTATGATAGATGTTCGATTAGACCTAAGACTGATGCTGAGAAGTCTCATAATACTGAAGTTAGGGGTCAAAGAAAAGAAGCTGATATGGGAGATGGTAGTGGGATGAATGATTGACAGGTTGTTAATAATAGAAGAGGTACTAGGAATGAAGGTGATTATGGAGGTTTGAATGGACAGAGGTATAATATTGGTGTAGGGTCTAGTAGAGGTGGTTTTAATGGTAGAGGGAGGGGTGGTTTTGGTGGTAGGGATTTTGGTGACCAAAGATTCAATAGGAATGACAATTCAAAGTATGTGCCGGTAAAGAAGAACAATAATAAAGTGGGTAAAGATGGAGTGGAAAGTAATCAAAATAACAAAGGAAAGAATAAGCAAGATACTGATATGAATGATGCTGGCATTAGTGGTCAGAATGGTGCTAGCTCTAGTAAGAAAGGAGTTAATGAAAATGGTAAAAACAAAAAGAAAGTTAGTTTAAAAGGTGTTGACAATGAGAATATGTTTTTTGTGTTAACCAATGAGGTTGAAATTGAGAAAAGGGTGGAATGGGAGTCGATGAAGAGTAGGATTGATGAAGCACGTGAGAAGGGGCTACATATTAGCAAGGAGGAAAGAGATGGTTGGACAAAGGATTTATATGGGTACTATAAGGTCAAATTACAAGAATTGGTCAGGAAGACAAATGTGAAGGATTTGAAGCTGAAGATTGACAATTTAGATAGGCAAATTGTCCATAGCAACAAAATGGTGGCTATTGAGTCTAGGAACAAAGCTAACAGTATGTACAAGTCTGTTATGGTTGAGCAGGGTTTGACAGAAAATCAGGCGTTTGTGAAGCTTTATGATGAGATTTATAGAGATGAGATGGAGAGGATCAAATAAATAGGAATGAAAAAATAGTTGGCTGAAGTTGACCTTTTCTTTAAAACAAGTCAAATCTTTTCTATCTTTGAATTAGAGACTTGGTCTGATGAGAAGATAGAGTTTTATAAAAATTCTATTAGCGAGGAAGCTTTTGAGAAGACTAGGGAACAAATTAGAGTTGAAAATAATGAAGTAATGAATAAAGATGTAGTTGATGATTTGAGTGATAATGCTTTATTCATGGCGAAGAATGTAGTGACTAATGTTATTGATTCTGATATTAACCAGATGCAAGGTATGTCTGCATCAGCTCCATCTATTTAAAATGAGTATAAAACTTGCGTCTTAGAATGTCAAGGGGTTAGGAAATACCCTTTGACAGTCTGAAGTTAAGAAGTTTATAAGGGATAATGGTATTGGATTTTGTAGAATTATAGAGACTCAGCTGAGGAAAAAATTTGTTAATAAGGTTTGTGATGAAGTATTTGGTGACTGGAGTTGGTGTTCAAATTCTGTTGATAGTAGTAAAGGATGTAGGATTGCTATGGGATGGGACACTAACACTATGTTTGCTTAATTGTTATCCCAAAGTGGCCAGGTAATGCATTTCTTGGTTACGTTTGTTAAAGATAACAAAAACTTGTATGTTTCTGTTATTTATTGTGACAATTCTCCTAAGGATAGGCTTAGTCTTTGGAAGAATTTGGTAGAGCACAGAGATGTAACTGGGGGCTGTCCTTGGGTTATGCTTGGGGATTTTAACATTATTCTTAGGATTAATGAAAATTCTAGGGGTATTAATGTTAGAACTGAAGGAATTAAGGAGTTTATTGAGTGTATTGAAGATTTAAAGATGGAAGATATTAACATGAATGGGATGTTTTATACGTGGATTTAGAGAATGAGGAACCCTAAGCTTGGCATTCTTAAAAAATTAGACAGGATTATGGGCAATAGTCATTTTATTGTCTCTTTTCCTTCTAGTTTTGCTAATTTTATGCCTTACTTATCTTCTGATCGTTACCCAGCAGTATTATGCTTGCCTGATGTTGCTGTTTTCAAGCCAATGTCCTTTAGGTTTATGAATTTTCTTGCTGATAAAATGAATTCAAGAAAGTGGTGAAAGCAAACTGGAATATTGATGTTGATGGATATGCTATGTTCAAGCTAGTTAAGAGGTTAAAGGCGATGAAGAAACATATGAGGGGTCTGAATAGGAGGAATGGGAATGTTTTTGATAAAGTTAAGTTTCTCAAAACCGAACTGGAAAGGGTTCAAGAGTGTTTGGATAAGGACCCTTCATGTAGTCTATTAAGGGAGGAAGAAATGTTATATACTTATGCCTATAAAGAAGCTGCAAATGATGAAGAAAAGTTGTTGAAATAAAAAACTAAGGTGGAGTGGTTGAAGGATGGTGATACTAACAGTTCATATTTCCATAATGTGATTAAGGGAAGGGTGAGTCAAAGCCGAATTGAGGTGATTTATGACAGGGATAGGAATGCTTGTTATGGTGATAAAGTGGCTAAACAGTTTGTCCCTCATTTTAGCAACTTCCTTGGGACTAGTGATAATGTTGTGGATATTAAAGATGCTTAGAATCTGTTTTTAAGGAAACTTGATGTAGATAGAGTTGTGGAGATGATCAAGCCAATTTCTGAAAAGGAAATCAAGGATGCGTCATTTAGCATTGAAGACAATAAAGCCTCAGGACCTGACGGGTATACATCCAAATTCTTTAAAGCTGCTTGGACTGTGGTGAGGCATGATGTTTGTGCCACTGTCAATGAATTATTTGCTAGTGGTATGCTTCTTGGTGAACTTAACTCTACATTAATTTCAATTATCCATAAAGTTAGTTCTCCTACAAAATTCACCGACTATAGACCTATATCATGTTGCAATGTTGTTTATAAAACCATTAGTAAACTCATTACAAATAGGCTTAAGGTGGTTCTAAGTGATTTAGTTGATGTGAATCAAAGTGCTTTCATACCTGGTAGGCTTATTAGTGATAACATCTTTTTGGCTCAAGAGTTTATGAAGGGGTATAATTAGGATATTAGGGTTAGAAACTGTTCCTTTAAGATAGATATACAGAAATCCTATGATACGGTCAGTTGGAATTTCCTTGAAGTTTGCCTTAAAGAGTTTGGTTTTCACCCTATTATGATACACTAGATCATGACGTGTTTGTCAACTGCTTTTTTTTCTCTGGGTGTGAATGGAGAATCCCATGGATTTTTTAAAGCGAAGAGAGGCCTTAGACAGGGTGATCCTATATCACTCTATCTGTTTACTTTGGTTATGGAGGTTCTCAACTTAATGGTTAAGAGGCAAGTTAGGAATGATAGGAGGTTTAAGTGCCATTCGAGTTGCAAAAAACTTGGGATCACTAGCTTATTCTTTGCTGATGATTTGCTTATGCTATGTCATAGGGATATGGTGTCTGCTTCTATTCTTAGGAGGGGTTTGGATGAGTTTAGTATGTCCTCTGGCCTTTACCCTAGTATGAATAAGAGTAATACTTTCTTCTGTAATATCCCTGCTGATGTAAAAGATGAAATCAAACTTGTAATGCCTTTTAGAGAGGGTGTATTACCTATTAGATATTTGGGAGTACCGTTGGTATCAAAAAGAGTTACTAAGAAAGATTGTAGGACTCTTATGGAAGTTATACATAACAAAGTGAATAGTTTGAAGAACAAATGTTTGTCCTTTGCTGGAAGAGTGCAATTAATTGCATTAGTATTTTCGTCTATGCAAGTTTATTGGTGCTCTCTGTTCATTCTCCCTCTTTTTGTTTGTGATGATTTTGATAGTGTACTTAGTAAATTTTTATGGTCTAATATGAATAATTCTGGTGGTATGGTTAGTATTAAGTGGAATGATGTTTGTAAGGCAAAAAATCAGGGTGGGTTAGGATTAAAATCAATGAATGAGTGGAATAATGCCCTTATGGCTAAACATATATTGGATATTCTAAGCAATAAGAATACTATATGGGTTAAATGGATTAAGGCTCAAAAGTTAAAAGGTAATTTTTTTAAGATATTAAATTAAATAGGGGAATGTCTTAGAGTTAGAAACATTTACTGAGTCTCAGGGATAAAATCAAAGATTTTATGAATATCAAGTTGGGTGATGGGAAGACTTGTAGTTTTTGGTTTGATAAGTGGCATCCTAGGGGTCCTCTTAGTAAACTAATTGACCATAAGATGATCTACTTGGTTCGTTTAGATATAAATGCTAAAGTTATTGACTAGATTGATAATGATTCTTGGTGTTGGCCTACTGACTGGGTGGGTGTTCATAATGAAGTCCTTGATGTCCCTATCCCTGTTCTTAATGATGATCTAGAGGATAGGACTGTTTGGATCAATAAAAAGGGAAGGGAAAAGAATTTTAATGTTAGTGATGTTTGGAAGGCTATTAGGGTTGATTATCCTAAGGTAATTTGGTATAGACATGTCTGGTTTACTCAATGTATTCCTAGACATACCTTTATTACTTGGATGGCTATTAAAGGGAGGCTTAAGACTAGGGATAGGTTATCTAAATGGTTTAACATTCCTGACATGTCGTGTATTTTATATAAGGTGAACAATGAATCTCATAGCCACATGTTCTTCTCTTGTAATTATTCTAAGGGTCTGTGGGAAAAATTGAAACCTATGGCTTTGTTAGACAATTTAAGTAATGAGTGGGCTATGGTGGTTTCGGGTCTTGTTAATTATAATGCTAAAAATTCAATTTGGAGTGTAATTCAAAGACTTACTTTTGGGGCTGTTATATATTTTCTTTGGCAAGAAAGGAATATTAAGAGAGTTGAACTTAAAGAAAGATATGTTTATGTCTTATTTAATGTTATTGTGGACTTTGTTAGGCTTAAACTTATGGGTTTAACCCTGAAGTGCTCTCCTAGTGTTATTCATGCTTCTAAGGTCTGGAATTTCAATGTGAACAGAAGTTGTGTTACTCATGATAAGCTATTGTATGAGGGATTATATATGGGTAACCTGGTTTCATAGGGGAACCGGGTTAAGGGTTTTAAAGTATGGTTATAAGTATGAGTGTTTGTCTACTAATGTGAGTCAGTTAAATAGTCTGTGGGTGAACCGTTTAAATAATAGGGTTGATTTAGGGGATTGCAACATGATATCTGACTTTGATGAATTTGTGACTACTAATAATGTGTTTCTCGATTGTTTTATTTGGTACTTCAGTTTTGGGAATATTATCTTCTTAGACAGTGTTTGGGTAGAATGGTCTCATAGTGGGATTGGTTTTTGGGACTGTCATAAAAATTTTATGAAGGGTATTTGGCTTATCAGATTGTCTCTCTACTCCTTTATAGATGTTTTTTTCTAATATTAATCTGCTCAACTGAAGGGTTCGGTTGTTTCCATGGATGGCTAGTATTGATTTAAGGTCTTGTTGCCTATAGGGTTCTGAGTGTATCATTATGGGTGAGGGCCTGGTGAGGAGTATTCATATGTGTTACATTTTGAGCTTTATGGGTTTTACAATGTTCTCTTTATCCCGTGGTTTCCATGATGTGGTGCTTTGAGCAGTTGTGTTCTATGTTAGGACAGGACAATCTTGATGAATATCATTAATATAAGATTGGTTCTGTTTTATGCACCAAGACTTCAAGAAGGTGGATTAGTTATGTTCATCTGTGTTTTATGATTCGGTTCAATTTGAAGGCCCTGGTCAGGATGATGATTAAGATCAAGATGGCTTATTGTATTGATGATATCTATTTGCATATGTATTTCTATTGGAATTTGAGGTTTGGTTGTAGGTTATTGGGAAGGTTTTAACAAGTGTTGCACTCTTTTTTCCTTATCATGGTTTTTCCCAATAGGTTTTAATTGATCAGGTTTTTAAGGAGGCAAGCTTGTTTAAACTGCTACTTTGGCACTTCCCTTGATGGCTGATTTTGGTTAAATGAGGATATGGCTTATGCTTTTCTCAAGCTGTTATGGATCTGATATGTTTTTTGAGATTTTATATTTCTTTATGTAGTTGTTATGTATAAATCATGGTTTACTATTCGAGGTCAGTGTATGGTGATGGTTCATAATGCATTGGTTGGTCCCATTGTATTGTGATGATTCAGAGTATACTGTTTCTTAGTAGTTGAACTGAATTTCATTAGTTTATCAGTTTTGTATGTTTTTATTTCTAGGATTTGAGCTTGGGACATGTCCAATGCCAATGTTTTCCTTTGGCCAAAGTTGTTTAAGCTAGGGATGTGTCCTAGATTTGTTTTATAACTCTTTGTGCCCTTTGTACTTTTTGCCCGTTTGTGGCCTTTTCTTAATAAATTTACCTTTAAGAAAAAAAAAGAAAAAAACAATCTTTATACCAAGAGTAAAAGTATACTTTTTTTGTATTTATATTTTCACAATAAGTCCGATGTTTTTTTTGTTATTGGCATTTTCAAAACAAGATAAAAGCAAAGTACAAAGGTCCAATCAAAATTCTGTATATTCTTATAGATTAAAAACATTTATTCTTATAGATTAAAAAAATTGAATCTGTTTTTTAACATCATACTTTACTTTTCATTCTTAGATATTTTTGTTTGTGTGGAAATACAGAGAATAGCATGAGTGTGTAAACATGCACCCAAAATATATGAATCACCAGGATGGTCTGTATCAAGCCACTCACTAATATTTTGATAAGCAATCTCAAACGCCCTTGAAACTGTTTATCTGATATTCTGATGTATCAAAATGCATTAACCATACTCGGATTGAGCTGCATTTCATTTTATAACCTTATAACACAAACAACTTAAGGGTGTTTTGTAAAAACCCGAGATTTACGGCGCGGATGACGATCGCGAATTCGACATCATAATTATTATTTTATAAGTTCGTGTGAACGAACGTCGATATTTAAATTTTTATTTGTCATGAATAGTTATTTTCGTATTTTATTACGAACGGAATTTAGAAATTTTTATTTTTAAACGTTTCGCGAGTCAACGTTTGACCGCGCGATCGT
>BQNB010156678.1:0-15243 GCA_026074375.1 Tanacetum coccineum | reverse complement strand
TTCCAAATCACTATGCCTCTCTCATCTTTCTTGTTCCTAAAAATCCATTTTGTACCAATAGCCCTCTTACCCTTAGGCAAATCCACTAGTACCCAAACCTTTTATAGCTTAAACTGTAGAAGCTCTTCCTGCATTGCTTCTACTCAAGCTGAATCACTTAGAGATTTGGCAATCCTTTTAGGTTCTTCCTGGGATAGGAAACAAGCAAACAGACAAGTATGAAGGTCTTCATGAGTTTTCCCTTCATAAACAGCACTAATAAACCCTTGTTCATATGTAGTCTTTGTCATTCTCCTTGTCTATACACCAGACTATACATTGTGACACCCCACAAATTTCCGATCAATAATTTAGCCGTTTCCATTTGATAATTTGAATTTTTAACGTTTCGTTTAATTTTTACGTGTAACCGGGAAGTTGTCCCATTACAATATGAGAATAGTCTCCGGGAGCGAACCGTATTCTGTTTTATTGTAGTCTTTCCGTAGAGACCGCATTTTTACGCTTTTAATTAATATTTAAAATTTCATAATTTTTCGTGAAGTCGTTAGTCATTTTCGTTGTTTAAGTAATCGGTTAAGTATATTAATGCAAGTATGCATGGAAGGCCTTGGAAATTAATTCATATGCATGCACTAGCATTCCTAGAATGTTGGAAACCAATTGGTCCCCCCTTGGTCTTGCTCTTTCAACCGAATATGCACACACACTCTAGCATGGGATCCCCATTTTTAAAATTTGAAATGGGAGACAAACCTTCCTACAAAATGGTTCTTGTACAAGTCCTTCCTAGCCTCTCATTCGCGGATCATTTCGGTCCTCTTTTCCCCTTGTACTCGGCCGAACGAAGCCATGCACCAAGTCTAGGTGCATCCCATCTCCTGCCAACATATAAACAACTAGTCACATTTACTTCTCATTCATTCATAGCAAATTCTCTCACTAGAAAAACACACATACTTTTCCTTTCTTTTCTTTCTTGTTCGAACCACAAACACGCACACACAAAAATCCATTTCTTTTTAATCTTTGATCAAACCATTTGAAGATATATTGTTTGAGGTTGATTGTTATTTCATCCAGGTAGTTTATAAATAACGTTTGGGTTGTTCTTAGTTTCTAATCATCTTTCGTCGCGTTTTCTTGTAAGTCATCTCTTCTTTTTCATAAATGAGTTGTACTTTTGCATTCGTATGATCATTCCGAACAAGGTGTACAAAGCGGATCGTTGTGAAAATCATTACCTATTTTTCTATAAAACTACAA
Organism: Tanacetum coccineum; assembly: GCA_026074375.1. Taxonomy (NCBI): domain Eukaryota; kingdom Viridiplantae; phylum Streptophyta; class Magnoliopsida; order Asterales; family Asteraceae; genus Tanacetum; species Tanacetum coccineum. Next base: position 13,977 of record BQNB010156678.1, on the reverse strand, counting down.
GTCTCAAAGTTTAATGTTTTTATTTATAAACGGAAGAACATAAAAAGTAGTTGTACTTTTGCGTTTAAAAGTTCGTTGTGGCTATTTTGATATATATATATATTGTTACTACGACTATATCATTTATTTGAGATTTATCGTATATTGAGTTTAAATATTGTTGGCGAAGGGATTAAGTTAGATGTTGAATTTATCGGAAGTGTAAATTGAAAGTCGAAGAGGTTTAGGTTTAGAATGGATTTGTTGCAATATTTACGGTATTGTTGAAAATCGATCAAATATTCTTTCGAGTCAATAAAAGACGTACTTTTATAAAACTGATACTTTCACAAGTCGAGACGGATAAAAATAGAAAGTTGATATTTTTAGAAAGGTCATGCTGAAATTTTATAAACTTTATAAATGCGTCGAAAAATATACTTTTATTATCAAACTTATGATAAAATGAAGAATAACGTTAAGTGTCGAGTTAGGTCAACATTTACGGTTGTTGAGTCAACTTTGGTGTGTCAGGTCACTAAAAGACGAAGTACACTAAAAGACGAAATACACTAAAAGACGAAATACACTAAAAGACGAAATATTTTTAAAGATGTTTCAAAGTGTCGAGACTTGTCAGAACTTATAACTTTTGAAAGTACGTTTTGAAAAGGATACGCCGTGTCTACTCATGTTCGGATGTTCAGCTCTTGAGTTAAGCGTTACTCATTGTATATTATTCTTAAACGACAACTATATGCTAGGTTGTCGCTAGGATCGTTAGATTTGTCTTCACTTGATGGATTTATTTTGATCCACAAATCCGCTAGGTGTGTTCATTGCCCACTCTTTACTTTTTTTTGAAATAAATGTTTTATAACTTAGGGTAAGAAACATTGCTTGTTTTTAAAATTGGACACAAGTACTATACGTGAGATTTCCCTATTTACGTGTTGCCTAACTAGCGTTTAGACCACTATTGCCTGAACTATCATGAACTGTTAATTTCTTAACCGGAGGACTGGTTGAGGATACGCGAGTGAATAAATTGATCTATTGGGACTAATTATCCCTATCCGGGTGAGTAGCGCTCACTACCCACGGGGCTCCCGATAAACGGGTATATGTCATGTCGAAACTGGTTAGGTGGTCTTTGGTCGGACACCTGTAAAGGCAAGTAATTATTTGGCATGTTATATGCTACATCCCTATTAGCTTCGGTGTCATGAGCTTAGCGCAACGTAAATACCTTTTTATGTGAAGTTGTATCTGTTATAAATGTCGCATACGTTTTGATATAGTTGTGGTCCACACTAATTACGTTTGAACTAAACCTATGAATTCACCAACTTTATGTTGACGTTTTAACATTGTTTTTCAGGTACGTAGATTTGGACTTCTATGATGTGCTATGTGGAGTCTACATGCAATATGATATCATCTTTCAAGACTCTATTATTATTCATACTCGTTGTCTTTTGAAAACTTAATTATGCTTTCGCAACGTTTTAAACTTCATTTCAAATCTTTTAAGACTTGTCCATTTTTTTTATAAATACAACGAGTTATGATTTTCAAAACGTCCGTTAGTGGTCGTTCTTTGTACTTTGTGTGATGTATATTATGACGTCACGCCTCCGGACACGTATTCCGTCCAGGCCCTGTTTGGGGGTGTGACAGATTGGTATCCAGAGCCAAGGTTATAGAGAACCAGGTAGTATATACTAGGTCTGGTCTATAACCAGTATGTGATCCTTACGTGCTTTTATGTGTGCCTTATACGTGCTTTTGCTATGGCGTATACGTGAGTATCATTTTGCCTTGAGCATGCTATGATATGGGTTTACCTCTGCCCTGTGTTTATCGTTCCCTGCGTTATGTTTCTTTGCGTTTATTTTTGCCCTTGAGCTCTATTTTGCTATGAGCTTACGTTTGTCTTGTGTCTGTTCTTCTCTACATTCACTTTGCCTTACATATATTTCCCCATTTACATATATGGAAGTTGTATATATGTATGTATATATATATATATATATATATATATATATATATATATATATATATATATATATATATATATATATATATATATATATGGTATTTCATATATCATAACACGGGGTCAAATCTTAGACTTGGCTAGTTTCTAGAGAGAGAAACACATGAGAGAGTTTTTCTAGTGAGAGAAAATGTATTTTATAATAAAAGAGTAAATGACTAGCTTCCCTCTTCCAAAGTTGGAAGAAGCTTATATAGTTCTTACAATATACCAGGTATTAGTACCCGGCTTAAAACCGAAAATCGTACTATTAACTATTAAACTACGAACTATAATAAACAGTAAAATACACGGGGTGACCGAGTCTTATTCTAATATCTAACAATCTCCGCCTAAGGGAGGTTACCCCTGAAATTACAAAACTTAATCACTTCAGTCTTTAGCTCGTAGACATTTGATATCTGGTACATTTGGGATAGTGATCTTTTGATTCATCTTAGACTTGTCTTTGATTGTGATCTTGAGCTTTCTTGAGATCATCAACCAAACATAATCTTACATCATCTTGTAATGGATAGCCATCTCGTGCACTTGTGAAGAAATACATGATATCAGTGTTTGCGGAAGCTTTGACACCTTTATGAGGTCTTTCATAACTTCATAACAAGTGTAGGTCGTGTTTGAGTTTCGTTTTTCCCTTGATATCTCAGGTGCTTGGGAAGTTCCCATATCCATCTCATCTTTAGATATCTTGTATGAAACAGTTAGCAATAAAGAGAAAATTGATTTGAAAGATCAGTCTATGTGTTTATTATGAATATATTTTGTAACACTTCGAGAGTTTAGAATGTTTGTCAAATGATCAAATAACGTCAATTCTTTTACTGGAACAAGATTTGATTCACACAGATCGCACCATCGTTTCTTTCAGTTGACATAAGTTTGATGTCTTATAGGAATCGCTCAAGTCGACTCCAAGAGCTTGTTTGATGTTGGCTCTAGCAGGATTTCCATCTTCATTATGAAGAACCTTCGTTTCACTCGGATGTTTGGCAATATCACAAGGATAATCCGTAGAACTCTTAGGATAGACTTGTTTCTACAGTGTGTGAGAAACAGCTTAATTGGAATAAGAGTACCTTTCCGAGACTTTTGGATGATCTCAAGGCTCTAGACTCAATAGTGCGTTTTGGTTCTAGTAATCGGAGGCTGGAGCTGACTGCCACCTATTCAATATCAACTAACTCGGAGTGAGATAGTCTATAGATAACGTGTTTAGTCTCCGTGAGAAATGAAACAGAAATCTTTTGATAGATTCTGAGTGGCTAGGGAGGGTTGTGCATTGCATCACTGGGTCCATGATGTCGATCTTCCAATTCAGCAATCATCTTAGTGATTTGGCAGCATATGTTTTGACCCGGTTTCTGCCTAAGTGTATAGAGGGCTTCTTTCTTTACACCCTTTATCGTTATAATTCTTTTTAATTCTTTCAACCCTTCAGTGTTAACGAGACTTCATGACTAGAACTTTGTTGGGTTTATTCCAGTACTAGCTCCATCTCAGTCGGCACTTTTCCCTTATTCTCGCTTTTACTCCTTTTATATGTCATACCTAAGGACTTCTACACTAACTAGTGGATTGTCCCTGGGTAGATCCCTCCGGTTATGGCTGGATCATTGGGAATAATACCTAACCTTACCAACCTTATAACTCCAATAAAGTAAAATGCATGGTCGGTCTTTTGGTACAGTTCTCCTTTCCATAAAACCAATTGAAAATTCAATTAAGGTACTTATGATATAAATATCAAAGCATTTAGTACCTTGATCGTTTTTTGATTTTTTTTTCAGAAACGCTCCCCCTCAAAATGTGCTTCGGTATTCGAAATTGTTTAGCACGTTTGGGCGGAGTATATGAGTCCTAATAATCACGGTTATTATTATACACATATTTTAATCACATTTTCTCCCCTTATCAAAAATTTTAAACCCTTTGACATTTTGGATATCAATTGATTTAAATATGTTAAAAAATTTGGGAGAAAAGTGTGTTTTAATTCGCAAGTCATGTAAGAAACATATAACTGCTCCCCCTTAATCGTTGAGGGATATAAATTACTCCTACACTTAATCATCAAAAGATTAACTACTTAATAATGTACAAGATATAATGTTTTCACAATAAGAAAAATTGACCTTTTGATTGTAACGACGATGTCGTCACGTTGTTCTGTTGATCAGCCTGTAGTCAATATCTCTTATTCTTCCTCCAACAAAGCTTTCTAGACTTCGATAGATCCTTCTGATCTGTAGTCTTTTCTCGATTGCAGTGATGAAGTCTTTGCTTCTTCTCTTGTCATCCTCTGACCACTTCCTAGTCTCCATGCCCTTATTGTACTCGAACAGATGAAAGTCTTTAACCATGTGGTCCAGCTTTTCCATGACTCTTGTCAACGTCCCATCACTAAACTTGTGTAGCTCATTCAGCCTCATCAACTTTCTTTGATCATTTCTGTCTCTGTAGACAACGGCTCTTGGCTTAGGGACAATCGTATAATCTTCTTTGAAGTAATAGTCGGCTGCATCCCAATTTGGACGTTCAAGGTTGATCTTTGTTTGATAACTTTCAATCCCGAGCTGCAAGTCTCCCACACGATTCCTGATTACCAGGTTTCTTATCCACATGTTGACTGCCGTGTGAAGACTAGTCTTGTCTGTCTTGGGCAGATGGTTGAGCTTTTCTTGAATATTGAGTAGGAACAGATCTTCAAAATCATTTGGATGAAGATTTTTGAAATCCTTTTTCGAGATCTTGTATTTTTGGTAATCAGCTCGGCGTAGAATTATCTCTCTTAGGTAGTTGTATCCGTATTTTTTGAACACCTTAACACTGATCACACTAAGAATTCGCATCTGCGATCTAACTGCTTCACGATCAGAGGGCTCACTGTGTTTGTTGATGTAGAATTCCTTTCTTCTAAACCACCAGTGAGTGATGCCATAGACCGCACTGATGTCATAATCGCGTTCACTTTCAACCCACAAAGATGGAACTAATTCTTTTAGGCCAAAGTCTAGGTAACGAGCGGCTTTGATCTTTGATATGGATAAGGCAATTTTTCGCTTTTTGTCTCTTGTCAGAAGATAATCCAGATCCTTATTGAAGAAGAATTGTGGTTGAATAGTTACCTAACCTGGCGGTCCACCTAAGGGCAATGGTTCATATATATTTCGCAGAATTTGATGACCCTCAGGATTACTCATTTCAACCTTATTTGTCAGCAGCTTATGGCATTCATCCATCTGATATTGAAGAAGCTGTTCTTTTGTAAGGCTTAACAAGGTTGAAAGCTGGACCTTCTTAATATTTGCTTTGCAGAGCTCTTCTTTCCTGTTCGTCTGCCAGGAACCATTTGAGGAATGACACAATATCATACAGCTTCCTTTGAAGCTTGTTCTCTGCAGGAACTTGATACATTGTGGTGTATGTATTTGCCCAGTTAGTCTCTGGTTCCGGGAAATCATTCGGGGGAATGGTCCATTCTGGTTCAGGTGTAGCAGGTCTCTCGCCTTCTGGAATCGGCTTAAACCACGTAGTGGTCAACACCTTAGGAATGTGAGCGTTATCGGTGTCCTCCAGATCTGAGACATGCCCTTCATCCTGCATTAGAATGTCATCTGAGGAATGTTCAGAATGTTCTGATTTCGTGTATCAGATCTGGGCCATGATCGAGTTACATATCTAACAACAGCATCTCTTGTGTCAGTGATCTGCCATCCAGTTGAGGTAAGAGCTGGATGTTGTTTGGAAGCAGATGCATCAGACTCCCGTGGTTTCTTTGAAGTTTAGTCATCATCTTTCGGAGGAGGTTGAGCTAACCCAGAAGCGGCAGAATCAAGTCTTCTTCTCTTTGCTGACCTACCCTGGTTTGATCTAGCTGAAGGGCCTTCATCATCATCATCGCCTTCATCAACATCACTATCATGCTTTCTCTTGTGGTCTTTAACCTTGACTGCAACTTTCTTATCCATGGCATCTTCATCTGCTATTAATGCTTCTATAAGAGTATGGTATAGATGGTAGTTGGTAGGATTTCTGTTTGCAGTCTTGTTCTTATTCATGTGTTTGAAGAGAGCACTCTTTAGATTAAATTCTTCAAGAGTAACTTTATCAGTTGACCTGATTGAGTAAGTTGACTCTTGTTTCTGCTCACCTGGTTCCTTTTTGATTCTGATAATCTCTTTTGGACTCTTTTCAGATTCTTGATTCTTGATAAACTCTGGGCCAGGCAGCACAAAGTATTTTTTGATTAAATCTGTAGTGTGTCGTTCAAGAATCCTAAGGAGAGCATCATCAAGTTTTGTTCCTAGATATTTATCAACAACCATAGGAACTTAGGATTTAATTGAAGCCAAAACATCAGCCGAGTGATCAGTCTTCTTTACTTCAGACATCTCTTGCTCTAATCTTGCCACTCTTTGCTGTCTAAGGGCTTGATGAATGGAGTGATCTTATGAGAGAGAAGATGTGGTGATTGTTGTAGCTTCTGTGTTGATTGAAGGAGTTGTGACCAGTGATGACGGCTTAGTAGATGAGACATCTGTGAAGGGAGCAATCACTGGAGGCGTTGACGTTACTGTCTGATGACTTGGATCAGGTATGGTGGAATCAGACTCCTCTCTAACTTTAGATTTCTCCTGATCATCTTCGGTTGGTTTGTCATAAAGAAATTGATCCTCAAAGTTATAAGTGTTGATAAGTGCTTAATTACACATATCTTTTACCTCTAAAAATGAGCTTAAATGACCAAAAACAGACAAAAACTGCCAAATATATGTTTGTTTTGCATTTGTATTGTGCAGGAAGTGGATATAATCAAAAAGACAGAAAACCAAGCCAAAATGACAAAACTGAGCATGGAATGGAAAAAAAACTGTGCCAAAATCAAGAGCAAAGTCCAAAAAAATGACAAAAGTCAGAGTCAATACTGAGATTCAGCAGTCAAACGGAGCCGGAAACTGAAGAAATACTATTGAATGCAATCTTAACCCTATCTGATGGGGCAGGGAAAAGCCCAATAGTATAACTATGAAGTCTGTGAAGACCAAATGGGGCCCTCATTCAATTTCAAACAGCCCATTTGTGTGCAATTGACAAAGATGTGAAGAATGAAGGCCCAAAAAATCCTAGCCCAGTTACAGCCAATCTCAGCCCATTGTACACACCAAAACCCACTCCTTAACTTATTGGGCTTGAAAAAAGCCACAATAACAAACCTGTACCTTATTGGGCTTAAAAAGCCCAATAACTAAGCCTAAACCTTATTGGGCCCGACACCACATCATTGGGCCCAATACAAGCCCAAGGGACCAACTCAAAACCCCAAGCCCAACAAAAGCCCAAAATCCTTTTTTATAAACTTTAGGGACTAGAATTGTCATTTTTAAAATAGGTTTTATAAAAGAAAAATGGTTTAAACAAACACAAGGGCTGGTTTTGCAAATTTACCCTACCTTCCCTTTCCTTTTAGTTATAAACAGCATGGACCGTTCTTGTAATTGTCCAAAACCCCTTTTATCTCTTTTTGTTTTAAAACCAGAGGGACCATTCTTTGGCAAATAAACCAAACCCCTTTTAATCTTTGTTATATAACCAGAGGGACCATTCTTAGCAAATAACCAAAAAACCTTCTTTAATCCTTTTGTTTTATAAAAACCACAAGGACCATTTGTGTTATTTTTAAACTTTGTTTATTAACTAAATCGGCCTTAAAAGGAAATGAAAGAGAGAAAGAATTGAGGGACTAAAAGTGCCTCTCCCCAAAGCTTTCTTTTAACCTGCAACCACACCTATCGTAACGCCAAAACCATAACAGCCATTTCCCACGGTTTTTTTAATTTCCAAACCATCTCCCAAGTTAACCCCTCACAGCTCACCCACACCACTTCCCAACAACCATTGACCCTATAACCCTTTCCCCTGGCGAAACACTCAACCCAACGAACCCATTCACATGGCTAAGATGAAGTCAAGAACAAAGAGAAGGCTAGGATGATTGGGAGGCTTTGTACTCCCACAAACCTGCCCAAACAAGGACCAAAGAAAGGCAAAGGGACCTCTATATAAAAGACCAAAAGACCATGCGAAATACTACACCATTTTTTATTTTTATGTTTTTGCTTAAATTTTCAATTCCAAGGTCTTTTTTCTTTTAAGCATTTAAAAAAGGGGTGGTGTAATTCAGTTCATGTAAAAGTTTCATGTTGTAACAATTTTCATTTTTAATAAAAGTTAAAAAGTTTGTGAAAATTACCATTGTCATAATTTAAAGTTTAATGTTATCCATCTAAACCTGTTTAAATGTGTATGAAAGTTGTTAAAGTGTGCATGAAATCAAATCTTTAAGTCTATTCTTCACTAAAAAAAGAGAAAAAAACCCGAAATTTATACATAAGGGGGTGTTTGGTTTAACCCCAAAATGGGTCATATGGGTGTTGTTGTGGGTCAAGCTCACTCAGCCAACTTTGGCTGAGTGTGTGGGTTTCATTAGGCCACTTTAATCCCTACTTTTAGTGTCAAAATAAGTTTTTTGTCCCCTTTTGAATTCTGTCAAAATTTCAATAAGCTAAAATGAGCTTAAGTGCTCAAGCTGCTTATGCAGCTTAAGCACACCTCATTTGTGCCTATTTGAGTATTTCTAGCCAATTTACCAAGCCATTTGTTCTGTCCCTTTGGTTTGACCAAGTATGAATCAACAAGTAGCTATGCATGATTTTTGAAAATAGTCATTTTTAAGTTACAAAATCAGCAGCTTTAATTAAGCCCTAAGCCCTCATCTTTTGAATATAAGCTCACTAGTCACCCCTTTTAATCTGTTTGTGCTTTATTTTGGCTAAAATCTGATTAAGTAAGAGCTTATTTTTCATAGCCCCAAAAAGCCCCTAGCCACTGCATTAAATTTCCCCTGTGACTGAGCACATTTCAGCCCTCTTTATCTAGCTTATTTTGTATTAGCCCTAGTTTCTTTTTTGCTTTTATTTTTAGTTATAGGTAGCCCTTTAATTCCCCATAGTTTTGTAGCTTATCTCCTCTCTTTTAGCTTAGCTTAAATTAGGCTTAAAGTCCCCACTTTTCTGTTTTCTTTTTTTTTATAAACTGTTAGATTTAGCTTATTTTCTCCCCAGCTTATTTTAGGGCTTAATCTAGGTTCCCTTAGCTTATTTAGGACTCCCTTAGGATTAAGTAGCTTATTCCATTAGTTATAGCTTATCTTGAAGCCTTAAGCCCCAAAAAAGCTCTGAAAAATAAGCCATAAGCTTTTGAGCTACTGTCAGCCCAAAAGCTCACATTTCTGGCTTATTCTTTGAGATTCAGCTTATGTGCTTATTAGGAAAATTGTTCCCCTTAAGCCCCTTAATAAGTTTGCTTTTATAAGTTTTCAAAAATAAGCTGTTGGGACCCACTTTGTAATCGGGGTCATTCTCAGGGACTGTTTGTGTAATTTTGTTTTTCATAGTTAACAGTGTTAGTCCCTGTGGTTAGTTAGCCTGTTACCCCGTTTGTCCTTGTTGCTTTTCACTGTTAGTCCTTTAGTTTAACAGCCATTAGACTTTTAGTTAATTAAATAATTAATTTAGGTTTAAATCTAATTAGTTTAATTACTTTTATTTAAAACAGTAAAATTTGGGCATTTTTATATTTTTAGAATTGTTAACTTTTTCTTTATTTAATTTCATTTTTTCAGAATTTTTATAACTTTTATTTTTTGTCTTTTTCTATTTTCTTAGTTTTAATTAGTTTTTAATCTTTAAAAATTCATAAAAAATCCAAAAATTAATAAAAAAATATATTTCTTTTTTACAAAATTTTCTTTTGTCATTTAGTGTCTAGGAAAAATATAAAATTTAGTGTAGGCTTAATTTTTCTTAAATTTCAGTTTTAGACCCGTTTTTACCGGTGCGTTTTACCGTTTCTTTTCGTTTTACATTCAAACGACCTCCGTTTTAGTCTAGTTTTCTTTATTTTTCAAATTAAGATAATTAGGATTTAATTCTGATTTTTAATTTAATTTTAGCATTTATTTTTCTACTTTTTAGACAATTTAGGTCCCGATACCTGATTCTGTCCACGTGTTTTAAGTATAATTTAATTTTAGGATTTCCCTTATAACTAATTTGTTTCCCTTAAGATTAAATTAATTTTATTTAATTAATTTAGTTGTACACCTGATATCTCTCTGGACAGTTGCTGATGTGAAACAGTGTTTCCATCTTCTCAAACCACCTTATCAACCCGACAACTCCTTCCGTTCCTTTGAAGTTGAGTGGTTGACACTTCATGAAGTCTTGGTATGTACACTCTCGAGCAACAGGCCTAGCACCTATATTATTCTCTTTTGGATTTCCATTCCCACCATTTCCATTTCCACCATTTCTATTATCGCCGTCACTGCCGTTTTGGCTTTGACTTTCAGCCTCGAGAGCATTGGCAGCACGGGTCGCCTCATAAGCAGCCAACGCTTCTTCCACTCGTCGGTTAATGAGTTCTTTGATTGCCTCCAGGGCATACCAGAACGAGTGATAGTCATGTTCTACATCACAAGACATAGCACAAGGTGAGATTCGATACGAGATATAACCACTATAGTGGTAAATAAGGTTTATATAGGAAAATACAATAGAACATGTTTTGCCAGAACAAGTAAATAGCAATAAAGACGAACACGCGAGAAAATCAAAACAAGCTTTTCATATCAAATATAAAAGCATCAGTCAGTTACATTCAAGTCCATACACAACATCATGGACGAAAACCCAAACGCCTTACAGCGAATGTCTCCAATCTCCTAAATCACATCATGTCATAGTAGCGGAACCTGCGAATCTTCCTAAGCTCACCCTCCATAAAGCTCATGCGTCACCAAAACCTATCGGCTCTCGCACTCTCCATCATCATGGTGCCTCAAAGTCTCGCGTTGCTCCTCTCCAAGGACGCAACCTGCTCAAGTAAGCTAGCTCTCTCTCCACCAGTGCCTCGAAGTCTCGCATTGCTCCTCTCTAAGGACACAACCTGATCAAGCAAACTAGCTCTCTCTCTACCGGAAAACAAACTCCTCGCCTCAAACTCTCTTTGTCCCATCTTAATGTCCTCTATCCTCTGAAGAGGTATCTCCATAACATGCTCATAAATATCCTGCAAACCCTCCTCAACTTGCTCCAAACGCTTCACAGCATCGGGAATAAGCATACCATCAGGGTTATCTATCCCGTCAACCACATCCACTCCAACCTCTATAGTACCCTTATCACTTGACTCTATAGTACCCTTATCACTTGACTCGACCTCGTCCTCAACCTCATCCTCTACATCAACCCCAACATCGACCTCCATACCAATACCTGCATCAACCCAACCTCAACATCCCTATCTACTGCAACCTCATCAGCCGTAGCATTAGCCTTAATATCTGTTAACTCATCAGCATCAATGTCCTCCTCAACACTATCCTCTAGCGAAATAGAATCCCTAAACCTCTTGCGAGGTGGAAGGAGATCAGCACGAGAAGGAACTAAAGCTCTCGTAGCATAGATAGATGAAGTCACGGTAGCAGCAGGAGACATACATCTCTTGCGAGATAGTCCAGGAGACATACGTCGGTGGATACATGGTAGATAATAGGGCAAACCTCCAATGGTGATAGGCCTCGCTACACCGTGAAGTCCTAAAAAGTAGTGGATAAACAAATCTTGGTGGTGCGGACGAATCAGCAATGGTGGTGTCTGGTGATGTATGTCCAGATAAAGAATGACCTGAAATAGAATACCCAGATGATGAATGATCTGAAGATGAATGATCCGATGATGATCCGGAAGTAAAACGATCCAAGTGGTGTGATGTGTACCTTAATGCTAAACGATGAGAAGGTAAAGGTCTAACCAACTTCCTCGCAGTCAAACCCTTACATGGCCCAACCCAACCCCAAAGGGGATTTGTTTTTTTTTGTAGGGGGAGGGGGATGTGGGATGGAGGGTGTGTTACGGGATTTATAAAAAAAAAAAATAAAAAAAAAGGCGGGAATCGGACCGATGGAATGTCCTGCACCAATGGGAATGTCCTCCCCAGGTCAGATAAGAATAGCCCGTCATCGACGAATCCCGGGTGGGGCAACAACAGGTGCAAGTGGAAACTCGGATGATGGTGCAACAATAGCAGATGGTGCGGGTAAAATGGGAGCAGTAGGGTTCTCGGGAGTAGAAGTAGTTGGTGATGATGATCATGATGCAACCCTGCTCCTCCACCTAGTAAGCATAGCATCATGAGGTGTAGGTGACACATGCCTCTTGGGCATCTCAGTATCTGACTTTGAATCGTCTGAAAATAGAAAAGGTGAAACCATAGGTGCTACAGATACAGGAGGTAGTGAACTCTCTGATGGATCAGCCTCTGATGATGAATGAGTATCAAGCTCGATCACCCCGGCAGGTAAGGCAACTATAGCCGACCCCACCTCCAGTGCAATCGGGACCTCAACATAAATAAAACCGATAAGGATAACTCATGAAAAAGAGGATCCCACACTCTCGACTAATAAGTTTGAAGAAATAGAAATAACCGAAGCTGCCATAACCTGCACAAGCAAAAGTTTATATAAATCCCCTTTATATGAAACCATGCCAATGCGTGCAATGCAGGAAAATATAGATGTAAAATATAGTCATGGCAAAATTATATGTAATATAATTATGGAAATGTATTATAATTAATACCTGTATACTTATCGATAGTAATTATATACGTAAGCAAGTAGAAACACATAGGATCACATACTGGTTATAGACCAGACCTAATATTCTACCTGGTTCTCTATAACTTTGGCTCTGGATACCAATCTGTCACACCCCCAAACGGGGCCTGGACGGAAACACGTGTCCGGGGGCGTGATGTCATAATATACATCACACAAGATACAAAGAACGACCTCTAAGGGTACGTTTAGAAATCCAACATCGTTGCATTAAATAAAATATTTAAAGTTTTACATAGGTTCATAGATATTATGCGGAAGCGAATAAAAAGTTTTAAAGTTTGACAACGATGTTAACATAGATATTAGTAAGTCTTGAAAATTGGTCCAAAGCAAGGCAACACCATAAAGCAAGCAAAGACATCCATAGATAAGCACTGAGAAAAACATGCTAAAACATCAACATAAAGTTGGTGAATTCATATGTTTGGATTTGATATAAGAGTGGACCACACATTTTGCAAAACGCATGTGACTATTATAATAGATACAATATCACATAAAAAGCATCTATGTTATGCTAAGCTCATGATACCGAGGCTAAATGTAATGGGAGCATGCAAAATGCTAAATAAACTTGCCCTGACGGGTGCCAACATGGCGCTTCACCGTATCACTCGACATGGTATACGTCCGTTGATCATGTAAGAGCTACTTACACGGACGGGGATGATTAGTCCCAATAGATTTATTTACAACAATCGCGCTCACGTACCAATCCAACGGATCATAAGTAACTAACGGTTCATGATAACTCGGGCATAAAAGTTTCAACAATTACTTAGGCAACACGTAAACAAGATTGGAAAAAACGTAAAGCATTTGTGTCAAATGTTTAAAAGTAAGCAATGTTTCTCACTCCAAATAGTAAAGCAATAGTAGTAAAAACGTGGGGCTATGAACTCACCTTAGCAAGATGAGCGAATGGTAAATCACGTAAATGAAAGATGATATAGAAATCTAGCCGCGGCCTAGATAAATAACGCGTCTTAGGAAAACAGAAAGTATACTAAATATAGCACGAAACGCTTAATATAGAAAGACATCCATGTGTGTTTGTGTTTTGGTTTTATTTATCAAAAACAACTTAGTGAAATTATAACGTTCTTCGTTGAATCCCGACATGCTTTCGAAAGTTACCATTTATAAAAAGTTTCCTTTTTAAGAAAGATTTTAGTTTCAAGATGTTAATACC
>BQNB010156677.1:0-15243 GCA_026074375.1 Tanacetum coccineum | reverse complement strand
AATCGGTCGTTACTTAACGACCGTTAATTTTTTTTTTTTACAAAAATATACCTTCTAACACGTCCAACCAAAAACACCGCCCGTCAAACATCCCGCAGCGGAGCGCGGGTTAACCTAACTTGTTATGTAACAATTCTCGTACAAACATACATGGCTAATCAACAGATATAATTATTTATTACAGTATATAATAAATGTGCTTGCTTGGCATGATGACATGTTGAATTTTTGGAATGATAACATGTTTAATTGTGTTGGAGTAATCGCAGCCAAAAATTGTTAGCCAAAACGCAGTTGACCAAGTTATTTTGTCTAGTGGACACATAGTGCTTGTATCTAGAAGAGGTATTATTGGTTAAGGATGTATCATTTGTTTATATGTAAATCATATGTCGGGTACCATGGGTTATGGTTTAAAATCTAAAAGGGGTTCTTTTAGTTATAAAGATAAATTGATGCAAGTTGGATAATTGATCAAGAAGATTACGAATGAATTAAGTGTTAGGATTCTACGCTTGGTATAAATGTAGTATCTTGTGATCAAAGGAAAAGGTTGTACAACGTATGCATCATAAATTGTTGTTTAACATCTTTTCTAAAAAAAGTATAATGGTTAAAGGACTTGCTAATAAACATATAGTATTATGTTTCAAAGTCAATGTTACCATGCTCATATCAATTGCTTACCATTGTGGTTCGCATTCGACTTAGTGCACAAAGTCAGAAATAAAGAATTAAAAAGTCCATTTAAATTCTTTAATGGTGAGACACCCAATTCCCTTTTAATACAACGTTAGAAGCTGAATTCAATGTGAAAAGCTCATACTTAGAGATTGGAACACATGTTATATTTTCCCAAGGTATGTGTTCAGACCTGCAAGATAAAGATGTTGAAGTTTATCTTCTTAATAGTTCTTTTGAAAAAGTGCAACGCAGGGCATGATTAAAAGAAACTACCTATATGAGTATGAAGTTTTGCCGCTTCAAGAAGCTTGGACTTGGCTTTGTATATACTCACGAATGGATATGGACGCATGGCTTGTAAAGCGTCAAGTTCAAACATTGGAGAAATGTAGAAACTCGTGTGTATATTATCTTCGAGTATTCAAACGAGTTGATGGGTTCAATCCGTAGGACACCCTGATTCTCGAATATTTGGAATGCGTAATATATTAAGTGAAATTTCAATCCCTAGGATATTTTCATCTATGCATGAGTTTGATTTGTTTTGATAATTCGGGGGGATCAAGGATTACACTAAAATGGGGGAGGATTGTTGGTGATTTTAGTGTCATCAAATATTTTTGTGTAATGGTGATATACCCGAGACCAAATGGATTTCAAGTTAAGTTATAATACGAGTTCGGAGGTGCGGAGTGCACGCTCGTATAAACTATTAACTTGATTTCAAGTACGATAATGGTAAAGGTTGTTGTAAGGACCTTGAATGTTTTCTATAGTGACAGGAATCCATTCGTCACCATACGGTTGCAATGGTTCAATAGATATGGTTGTTTGCGTTAGTGACAGAAATTGGTCGTCGCAGATAGACATATGCCTTCAAAGGGCTACAGTTAGTGACAGTTTTAACTGTCACAAATTCGTTGCTAAAAGTAGTTTGAAGGGTTGTGGCCATTTCTTAAAAGGTGTGACTTTTCACTAAGAGTCGCAACCTTTCCCTACAACCATTATTAAGTTTATATATACATATAAACACAATTTGGTCTTCTAAGATGAACATCTTCATATCAATAACAAACACAACAAATTATTCAATGTTTTGCTCTCTTTCTTGTGCCTAGAATTAGAGTGTATTCTTGTCTTATCCCTATAAGAATTTCGTGTAACCCAAGGCACCAAATATGGTCGAAATATTGTATCAGGAAAGTGAACTTTTACACGATTCAAGAATTTATCTGTCAAGCTTTGATTATCGAGACCCTAAATACCAACAGATCACCTCTTTATCTTTCCAGGAACAACACATATTACAAAATGCTAAATCACAAGAAAAAAGATGAGATATAAGTATCCCTCCATAATCATTTTTATTACTAATATAATCTAAAGAAATTTAAATATTTTATTCAAAGAACAAGAAGTACATATAATAATACAATGCTAAATCACAACAAAAAAACATTAATATGAAAAGAAAATAACTCCCAAAGGATCAAATCCTGCATACCCTCATTTGACAACAAGAACACAATCTTTATTATGCGACAGCAGGCATGTCCTTCAACCACGAGTCCAATGGTTTCCCAATTGAGTACACAATGAACCCAATCTCCCTCAACTTTTGTGGGTTCACAACATTTCTTCCATCAAACACAAATGCCGGTTTTGGCATGTTGTCGTAAATCTTCTTGTAATCAAGATTCTTGAACTCATCCCACTCTGTCAAAATGCATAGCCCATGTGCACCTTTAGCCGCCTCATATGCATCCCAGACCACACTCACTTGCTTCACGGAGCTAGGGCTCATGGGCTGTAGGTGCACTGGGTGGTCCCAGTCAAACTTGTTCATCGAAAGATCCCTTTGGATTTGTTCTTCGGTCACTTGTGGATCATATATGCTTATCTGAGCTTTGTCTCCTAGCAATCCTTTGCACACATCAATAGCTGGAGTTTCCCTTGTGTCACCAGTGTCTTTCTTGAAAGCGAATCCCAAGATAGCAATCTTTTTGCCTGAAACCGTGTTGAACATAGAAGAAACAATCCTGTTGACAAAACGATTCTTTTGGTAATCGTTGACTTTGATCACTTGTTTCCAGTAGTTAGCCACTTCGGGTAAACCATTGCATTCACAAATGTAGACCAAATTGAGAATATCCTTTTGGAAACAAGATCCACCAAACCCAACACTTGCGTTTAAAAACTTGTGTCCGATTCTGGTGTCCTTTCCCACTGCGTGGGACACCTCAGCCACATCAGCGCCAGTAGCTTCACAGAGAGCTGACATGGCGTTCACAGAGGAAATCCTCTGTGCCAAAAATGCATTGGCTGCGAGTTTGGATAACTCAGCAGACCAGAGATTAGTGCAAAGGATTCTCTCCTCAGGAACCCAATGAGCGTAAACAGCTTTCAATGCTTGAATCGCTTTTTGACCTTCTGGGGTTTCCCTTCCTCCGATCAACACACGGTCAGGGGCAAAAAGGTCTTCAATTGCTGTCCCTTCAGCTAGAAACTCGGGGTTGGACAGGATCTGGTAGTTCACTCCTTTGCTGTTATGAGTCAAGATCTTTTCTATCGCCTCTGCTGTTTTCACAGGAACCGTTGATTTCTCAACCACAATCTTGTCAGATTTTGACACATCAGCAATCATACGAGCTGCACTTTCCCAGTAGGTCAGATCAGCAGCTTTCCCTGCACCAAGACCTCGAGTCTTTGTTGGGGTGTTGACCGAAACAAAGATGATGTCAGCCTCGGAAACATGTTTCTCAACATCAGTGCTGAAGAAAAGATTCTTGCCTCTGCATGACTTGACCACATCATCGAGCCCTGGCTCGTATATGGGGAGCGTATCACTGTTCCAGGCAGTGATACGAGAGACGGAGATGTCAACCACAGCCACCTCAATGTCGGGACACTTAAGTGCAATAACTGCCATTGTTGGACCTCCAACATAACCGGCACCAATACAACATATCTTCACCATATCCCGACAAGTAATCAAGCCTAGAAACATAAAAAAGATAAGATTTTGTTAGAATCCCACTAATATTTCGTCTATAGAATGCAGCAAAAATAATAATCTACATCAGAATTCGACTTTCTTTTTAAGGTTCTTTAAAATCTCATATGAGCATAGAATACAAAACAAGATATAAGATACCATATGCCTGACAAGTCCATGTGTATACAAATACATTCAGAATCAAAACTAGCATTTCTTGGAATTTAAAACATATCTAATATCCGGAAACACCTTACTCATTTATGACATTACGTTTTAATATACACGATAATCAGTTTTGGATAAACTAATCACGAACTTATTAACAGAAAGTAATCATATGATTCTTAGGAAACCAGACATTGATGGCATTATGGCAGCCATCCAAATACTCAAAACTGATAATGTACTACGTAATAGATTATCAGTTTGCAAATGCATTTCCAAAAAGCTAAATTTAAATCACACAGAACAATGAACATGAAGCTGATATTAAACAAAAATTTGCGACAAAGCTCATATTTTTTCTTCAAGAAACTGCATAAATTTGCAAATATAACACATATCGACAACATTATCAGAATCTTGGGAGTTTTGTTAAAATTGTGTACCTTTTTTCTGTTGAAGAAGTTGCAGAAGAGAAGTGGTTTTGTGTTTGAAAGAAAGATAGGAAGAAAGATGTCTTTATATAGTTCTAAAGTAAAACTAACTTAAGATCTGGATTCTTAGGACACTAAAAAAATAAGCAAAGTGCCAAAAGTAAGATTTACAACATTCAACACGTTTCCAAAAGTATACCTTTCAGTAGTTAACAAGGGAATTTTAAACTGAAATATTGTTTAGTTTATTGTTTTCTTATTATTATCAAGCCCACTGAAGTTGGTATTAAATTTCACTCAAATTTGGAATTTTGTTAAGTTGGTTACTTTTTTCATATAACTTTGAGGTAAATCCATCAATCAACTCTAAAATATACATTGGATTTGATACAGAATTAAGAACCCATGCCCCAAAAGGCCAAAACTACCATGAAAACTTCAACTTTCTATTGGGTGTTTCGCATTGTGTTGCATGTTTTTAAGTCGCAACGTATCTGAATATATGAAATTTTAGTGTCAAATAACTAGTTTAACAAAGTTAGATATGAACATTGGATTATTTATGGGTCATTTTACATGTAAATCTTATATTACATATATAGTTACTATTACAAATTTAAAGAGAAAGGCACATCTATATCGCACAATCACTTTCAAAATGAACGCCAATCACCCCTTTAGAGTTTGTAGTGTCGATAATTTAGAGTTTACTTGAATGCTCACAACACTCTTCAAAAATTGCAAAATTTACAGTTTACTTGAAAATGGTTTGTCTAATATGAAAATTTATGCCAATGTAGTAATGTTCCACAAGGCTATCATGACAGAACAATACAAAATCCATGTGCCAAAAGTACCAATAAAACCGAAACTTTAAACCTACAGTTTTCCATGTGAAAGTGGGAGAGTAACATGACCTTTTAGTAAAATCTGAGGTCAAAGAATGTGAAAAAGGAAGCTTTGAGAATCAGAAAAGAAAACAAGAATCATGATGCAAAAAATAATGTAAAGGGGATGGTGAGAGTTGAGTAAGATTCAAGAAATAAGTTAAAAAACATTATTTTTATTTTATATATAAAAAAGTCATAATTAAAGAGAACTTGATTTGAAAGGAACACACTGCCAAGAGTGTCTTTATGAAAATTAAACGTGTTGCCACCTTATAAAATGGGGTTTAAATAAGTTGAATGTGTTGGCACAAACTTGAATTGCACTCCTTATTATGAGGGGTGGTAACATGTTTTTTATAGCTAAATGAGTAAATGCTCAAGAGAATGTAACCACTAATGAAAAGCCGGTTTGAATTGATATCATCATCATAAAACAAAGAGTTAAGAGCGTTTAGGTATCATAACTCAATAACACCGTCACATCAACGCCACATCAATTTTACTCAATAACGCTAACACCCGAAAAAACCCCTACAATCATAACATCATATTAACATCACTTTTGGGACCCACCTTTTTTTTTAATTTTCTTTTTATTTAATCACATAAACACACAAACACTACACATTTAAATCTTAAAAAAAAACCCAAGTTAGTTTGCAAGGGTTAACTTGGCCACCAACACCGGCCTTACTTGGAAGTGTGGTGTCATAACATGGAAATAACACCGGTCACGTCATCATAACACCCTCTTCCAAGTTATGGTACCCAAGCCTAGTTTTTCCAGTATTATATAGTTTTTCGCGTATTACGGATTTGGTCCCTCTAGCAAACCTTTTGTGATCTAGTTCGTTCTGCTAACATCGCTGATCAATTAAGCTAGGCACGTTGGGGTCTCAAGTATAAAGAGATCTCCGTTTGCTTGCGGTGATGGTGTCATTCTTATCAAGCGTAATGTTTTGAGAAGTTTTAGGTGATAAATAAATGATACATGAGTATGATTGATGGTTCTTGTACTTTAACAAGTGGGTTTGCCCACGCTCCGCTGCGGGGCGCAAGCTTTGACTTGATCTGCTGCAATAGCATAATTCGGCAGTGAAAATAAGCCAGATGATACAAATACCATCAAACCAATTATGGAATGTTTATACATAACATTCAATATAAGTGCTTATCCTTCAAATTAATTACATTATATGAAGCTCAAAAGCGGGGTTGCAGAAAAAGATCAGAACCTGAGCACCTGCAAATTAATCTGATTAATAAAAAGAAGTAAAAAGATAGAACATTTATATACTATAGACTTTTAGGTTTATAACTATGCAATGACATTTTGATTATAGAACGAACCTGTTTACTTGCAGGACTGCTGCAATATTCATTGTCTGTTACATGACCATTTCCGGGTCAAGTATTCACTCTAAGATTAACCTGAAAAAGAAGTGAATAATTCTTGTTTATGTTTAAGTTGTTCAGACCACGGGCTTAACAAATTCAGTTTGGTTTATGCCAATGTGCAGAGTCTTAAACTCATCGTATCAGTACAACAATTTACAGGCCTAACAAATATTTTAAGTTTGTTAATCAAGCAAAATTATCTTCTTGTGGTGGCAATAAAGGTTGTTGGTAGCAGCAATTAAGTATTTGAAAAAAGTGTTGCTACTGTTAAATCAAAAAACAATTTTTTTTCATAATTCAGTTGGCTTCGGTCACACGTAACTTGCCAAAAGTCCTTACAACTAATACATGAATTTGTTGACTTGAAAACACATTAAAAAACCTATCTTTAGCAAAAGGATCACGATAGGGAAAATGCCCACTCAAACGCACACATTTCAGCACCCAAACCCAGCCATTCCAGCCTCCATTTGGGCACCTGAACCTATCCATTTCAGCACCCATTTCAACACCAAACGCACTCATTTCAGCCCTCATTTAAGCACCCAAACCCACCAATTTTAGCTTCCATATCAACACCTAAACCCACCCATTTTAGCCGTCGTTTCAGCAACCAAATACATCGATTTCACAGCCCTCATTTCAGCAATCAAATACACCCTTAATTTGGTTTTTGAGTTTACGGTATTTTTTAAAATGACAAATTAACCATCAAATAATGCTATAATTGCCATTACCTAATAGAATCATACATCGACCCAGCATAAACCATTATGCACAAAGGCTCAAATGTTCCTTCCATTAAGACATAAATTCCTAACAGTAGCATTTATAATTAATAACAATCCCAAACAGCCTCTAAAACTTACAACCATGCTAAAGACTCTTTACACGACGACTCATATAGTTCACAAAAATAGTTTTTCGGCTGAATGTGTATTTGTTAAGAGAATAGAAAGCTAGTACTTTACCTCCTCAGCAAGATCCTTCTTGGCATTTTCTTTACTACTTCGGGTGGATATCCGCTAAAAGTGTTTTAACTGCGCATACACAAACATAAAATGTCAACACATTCTCTGCGACACCACTGCAATTGTGCCAAATCGGCAGCAGAAACTGACATTTACACTTGTGTTAGTAATTTTGGTTTAACTGTACCAGGTCCATCAAGATAGCGTTTGGATGTGTTATGCTATTTAAAAGTGTAAATTGTTCCATGTTCAACAAATCATTCTTCGCTTGACGAACCAAAAGTTACAATGACCAGGAGTGTTGTGAATTGGAATGATACTATCTTAAATTATGTTAAAAGAAAGGTTAAATAGGTAACTTTAGTTTATCCTTCGCTACTGATTATTTTAAGAGAAGGTTGGTATTAGCACTACAACTGATTATTGGACAGCCAAATAACAGATGATAAGAAACAAAATTTGTTTTCACAAACGCTGAAAACTGATTATTGCGACTTCACCAGTTTCAAAAAGCATATACTAACCTAGCCAGATATCACTATTGACTCTTGCAACACCAATAGTGATATCTAGCAAGGTTTTGAAACTGATCGTTGCAATTTGATGTCACAATAATCAGCTTTCAATGTTTGGGAGAACAAAGTTGGCAGACAAAAACATGAAGCAAATGGAGTTGAGAATTGAATTATATAATTTATCTACTAAAAGTATAAACAAAAGTATAGATATATCCAATGATATAAATTTTGTTTAAGACTTTATTATTACTGTAAGGTACCTATTACAGAATTATAGTAATGGTGCTTACCCTGAAGCCCCATCACAGTAAATCCATGTCTGTTCTTCTCGACTTTCTTCATCAATAGACCACCAACCAAGCAACCTAAGCATACAATTAGATTAAATATAAATTGAGTAACTTCAACTTAAAATTGGTAAAGAAGTAATCTATTCTTCTAATGCCACGTCATTTACCTAGAGCCATGGTATAGTGCGTAGTTTGTTTTAACGACTTCTTTTTTGTAAGTGTGAATTTTGATGATCAACCGTGGCTCACAAAAACACAATAGTAGAAGATCATCATCATCGCCTGTTGTTTACATCATAGTGTCCAAACAAAAGGCAAAAAAAGTGTACGAACTATTTCGGATTCTTTTGACATTCTGCAAATTAACATGCAAATTATCTGATTTTGAGAGGAATATTCGTAGTTTCGTACACAACTTAG
Source organism: Tanacetum coccineum (assembly GCA_026074375.1). Lineage (NCBI taxonomy): Eukaryota > Viridiplantae > Streptophyta > Magnoliopsida > Asterales > Asteraceae > Tanacetum > Tanacetum coccineum. The sequence goes on along the minus strand of BQNB010156677.1, from coordinate 6,478 downwards.
GTTTTAAGTTGAGAATTTTGGGACAATGTTGTTCTTTTTTGTAGCTGGAAAACGGTATTTATAATTGCGGCTTACCAAAACCTTCTATAGTACTGCATTTTTTAGCTCCTACTCATTAAAGCTTCAGGAACATGAGACCACTTTTAGTTTCATACTGATAGAGTCTCTTTGATCTTTAAATGAAATTTTCCTAATTTCTTATTAAGCCAGACTTGCAATGACTTTAAAAAGTAAAAAAAAACGTATGTCTACCTGTTGGTAAATACTTAAACTATCTTCAAATGTCCTGTTAACTCCAACGACATCTAGTTTCCCATTTTAGCCATTATACTAGTATACCCATGTGTATAATTTAATTACCAAGGATCTTAGAAATACATAATGCACAATAAAAAAAAATATTCCATAAAGAATGGGAGTGTAAAGATACACACTGAATACAAAAATTAGATTTTTAACGTCGTTTGCTATGTTTTTATGGTTTAAACCCATTTCTAAACATATTATATTTATCTATGCATGTCTACAACAGTTAAACAAATAGAAAGGTTCATACTATGAAGTTAAACAACGAAGCACAACGATCGAGCTTGACCGCGAAACTGTCAGAGGTTATGCTCGAGAAAGGTTTTCAGTGGATATCTATCTATGAGTTTTTCGTTTCCTGGATCCACGCTATTCGCAGATTGAGAGGGGCAGATCTGCAGATTTTATGACATCAAACTCTAGTTAGATTACCAAAAAAGATCGGTTAGTGTGTAAAAAGTATATGAGTGTGTTCAAAGAAAACAACGTGTTCACCTGAATTTTCGGATAGCAAGGTGGATGTAGTTACCATGAAATTCCACCATAAATCCATTTGCAGATAAGGTAAAGTCTTACAAAAAGTTATAAAGGAGCGTCAAATGATTAGGCTCAGATTTGTATATGGTGCTTAGCTCATAGAAGTTTCTTAAGTCCGCTACGGCTGCAAAGAAATCCTGTTGCATAGCAGCCATATATGTTATGCCATCTGGTCATTGCCCTGCCAATCATTGCCCTGCCAATTTACGGTCGAAACTTCAATGGCCCACTTCATTTCTCTCATATTACAACAATCATCATAGCCAAAAAAATCACAAAAACCAATTGTTTAACCCGCACTTGCCACATACATAGCCTACACATATATTAAAGAGGATAGACCCGCCATGGCTGCAAGCCTAACAGGTTGCCCCATCAAGATACGGGTAATCTCAGCTTTAACAGCATTGATGCCTTATAAAGAAGCCATAAGCCCAACAGGCTGGCCGGCCCGTACTCAGCACGTTGACATTAAATGGTTAACCCAAATAGCCGGCCTCATACACGTAATGGGATACGTCTTTAAACACAAACACACCAAACATAACCAATTGGTTAAGGTCACTCACAAAGAATTTTTGCTCTTTGTACAATAATTATGATTCGCCAACAACATTACGTCAGGTAAGTACAGCAACAGGAAGTCAGTGGTTAAAACCATCACAACAACCATAACAGCCATAGAAGCTTTCATCACATACCCCCCATGGGATGATTTTTTAATCTCTTATATTTAATAAATGATAAAACGTCAAACGCGTGTCGAAGTAATCTTAAAGTATTTCCCGTCGGATGAAATAATCACTTGAGGACAAGTGATAATTAAATCTTCCGGATGTCGTATCCACGGCGAGAATTGAATTTGAGATTCACGTTAATGTTTCTTATTTGATGCTTGATTATCTTTTGTTATGGTTTTGGTTTTAATACTATAAATAATCAGTGTTGTAAATATAGCTCGGCGGTACCTCGGCGGTCGACCCCCTTTAAGCGATATATCAGCCTTGGCGGCGATATATCGGTTTCTCGGCGGAGACCCTAAATTATAAAGGAATTCTGCAAAATATATATATATTTAATAAGTTTTTTAATATTCTTATTATTTTTAACTATATATCTTATGTATATGTTGTAAAATATACATTATGTGTGGTTTTAATTCAGTTTTGTATACTTTTATTAAATCACGATCAAGAAAATCAGAATACCAAAAAAAACAAAAATCGGCCGATTTTGACCGACTTTGACCAATTTTTGACCGATTTTGACCAAAACCGATTTTTTACCGATAAGTGAAAAAACGTATCGGCTGACCACCGATAAGCGATATATCAGTGATATATCGGCCGCCAAGGCCGATATTTACAACACTGTAAATAATCTATAATAAAACTAAGCAAATAAATCTAAACTATATAAAACGGATATGCTTGTCAAGCGAGGCGAAAAGGTTATTAAGTGTGAAGGAAAGAGTTAACAAAGAATTAGTACCCGTTTAAAAAAAATTGTTTTCTCACAACGTTGGTTTTTATTGAAAACAATCCTTTATTTTGGTACAAATTACTCGATTCAATGATGACGAATTAATACCCGTAAAAACATTATTTCCTCACAACGTTGGTTTATTTTGAAAACAATGTTTGACTATTTCTCCGGATTTTGCCCTTCGAAATAATCAAATAAGAAATCTAAATAACCCAAAGATTATTAATCAACAAATCCCTTTTTAATCCACACTTAAGTCACTAATCACAAACACTTGACAAGCATATATAAATCTACTCGCTAAACATGGAAACTAAATGAACAATAATAAGTAATAAAATACATTATAAGCAAATCTAAACTAAAACTAAAGAATTGAAAAAGGATAAGAAGTAGAACCCGAATGATGAACCAAAATTGAATACAAACACCCGATCTAATAAACTACCAAAATACTTAAGTTTAGGAGCATTAAGCTTAAACTTGAGATATTGAGTTAGCTTACTAGACCCTTAAGCTCCACACCTCAAGGGTAGAATCGAATCCGCCAATCATCAAACCAAACGACATGTTAACACAAATAAAATTAAACCAACAGAGGGCTGAATTGATAAAACTAGCAAAAATGATCCAACAGTGGCCTAGTTCTACATTCAAATGGATCCTAACACGCTTTTTTTTAAATGTTGATAAATGAAAACCTATTTTAATTAATCAAATAAGCCGAAACTCTTAGCACTATTAAGCCAACCGAAAAAATAAGCCTATTAAACCAAACTACTAATAAGTCGAGAATCTATTAATAAGCTAATAAGCATTAACCGATTCAACTAAAACCAACAATCACTATTCGAGACACTTTTAAGTAATCCGAAACAAAGCTACAAAAATCAGCAGAAACATACAAACCATTCGAAGGAAATATGTTAACCAAATATACCTTTTTAAACTACAAATTAAGCCATTAACCAAGGAATTAAAACCAACATAAGCACAGCTTATTAATAAGCTACGACAACAGGGAATAAGAAAAAGAAAAAGGAAGATGAAGCAACAAGCAAACTAAATCACCATCAAACCTGGAAACTTATTCAAAACCTTCGATTCATTACCCAACTAACAACCCGGAATCATAAACCGTAGATCAAACCGTGCTTCACAAATTAAAACCGATTGCTATTACATATGATTGAATGACAAATACACAAGATAAATTTAATCTACTCCTAATCTATATCTAATCTAAGCTAACCTACGAAAAAAATGAAACGACGAAAAGAAAACTAGATAAGATAGATTCCCTCTACGTCTGCTGCTCCTCATCTTTTATAACTTGCGTTACGAATACGCAGTACCACATAGCAAATGTATTTTGGGCTTTTCTTTTCCTGGACTTCAGATTATGCTTGGGCCGAATTGAGCATTTACAAGTCTTGGGCCAGTTTGTAAATCAGTGATGGGCTAGGAGCTGTACTTCAAACAGCTGGGCCTGCATTTGGGCTTGGTCTGGTATAAAAACGTTGAGCTATAATAATATTGGGTCGGTCCGACCCATATAAATGGTGTCGGGCCGGCCCAATAAGAGATGAAGGCACCGTCGGACTCGAATTTCCGTGCTCTTTTCAATGGCATGCTCGAGAAATATTAACGACTTCGTCTTGATCTCGAAAAACGCGTAAACGTCTTCAAATCTTAACCGAAAGTCTTCGTTTTTGCTTCGTTTTTAATCCTTTGTACCTGCAAGACATAACAACACAAAACAAACATATTTGCAATATAATTAAGCATATTTTATTGTTATTCGTCCGTTTATTAGTGTTTTTCGGGGTATAAATAATGTGTGTTTTAGCACACATCAAATTCCCCCACACTTAGCCATTGTTGGTCCCACACGTAACGTTTATAATACACGCCCGGAAAGAAATAATTTAACCCCTCCTAACTTAATAACGCCTAACATCAAACAAGAACAGAAAATGTTCATTAAGAGAGGTCAAAAATCATTTGTTTCTAAAGCGCCTCCGTTTTAACCACTTATTCAATAATAGATAAAAACTAAGGTAAAATTTATTTAAAAGGCTTTAAGAACGAGAACTCGTCATCCTTGATTTTCACAATCCCTAAACCAAGCTTAAAACGAAATCACAGCTAAATATAAGAATAGATGTTAACACTACTCATAAATGCTAATTGTGTAAACGCAACTACTTCTCGCTCCCTTATTTCTAATTTCCTCTAAGGATTTTATTTAGAAAATATAATGTGAAACGAGATCACTTATTTTATGTTGGTTTTCGGGTCTTGATAATCATAGATCGGTTTAAACCATAATTAGTTTGAAATCCTTTCCTAAAGAGACGATATGCTGAGAATAAAGTCTACATTAAGGTTCTAATTTCGCATGATTTAGGGGTTATCCTTTTTATTCATCAGAACAACTCACTACGGTATAGAGACGGAGTTTTTTTAGATACACCCTGGAGTCAAAATTTTGGGCTTTATTATTTATTATTAAGCATATCCAGCCCTCAGTCCTTTAAACAACTGACACATCGGGCGTCCTAACCGACAAGCTTGTAGTTCTTATTTCGATCTGTCGAGTTATTATTATTATTATTACTTCCATCCTTTAAACGACTGCAACATCGGGCATCCTAACCGGCAAGAAACAGTGGTCTTATTTCGGCTTTAGTTTATTACATTATTATTATTATTACTTCCACCCTTTAAACGACTGCAACATCAGGCGTCCTAACAGACAAGAAATAGTGGTCTTATTTTGGATTCGGTTTATTATATTATTATTATTACTATAGCCAAATTTCAAGTCCTGTGGTCTTTTAACTACCTAGACAACGTGAGCGAGCCGTCAGGAATCGATAGCCTATTTCCCTACAACACTGACAAAACCTCAATGTGTACCTTACTTTCACCATAAGGAATCTCTATGAATGGATCAAAACTAAGAATCGCAAAAACTAAATCAACTTTATTTATTGATTTTTTTTATAGATTTAATAAGCTGATGGGAGCAAAAAACCACAATTAAGCTCTATGAGCTCTAAAGAGATCCAACTACTCCACGCTTAGCATCTAACTTATATTCAACTCTAATAGTTTTTGTTCTTTGCAAAATTTTAAAGTTTAGCAAATGCTTAGTCTCGAAAGCTAAGGGAAAAGTTAGAGTGAAATACTCAGTCAAGTCAAAAATTCCTAGTTCTAGCCTACGGGCCTACTTATTACTAACATTTTTATAACACAATTCTTTTTTTAATATTAAAATAACACAAAAATTTGGTTAAAACAGGGTTGCGAGGGACACAGATAGGCAACATGTATGATCAATTTCGACAGAAATCTCCCCCACACTTAGAACCGAACATTGGCCTCAATGTTCAAAAATGTCGGGTTTTACCCCCACACTAGAAACGAAAAAGGCAAATGCAAAAAATTCCAAGTGTGAAAGGGGAAATAAAACCACATTGTTGTGTTTCGTGGTTATCTGTTTTTGCTTGTAGGATTCCCTTTGATCTTAAATAAAGATAGGTGGTCAACTTTTGAGAGGCCGGTCTCTCTCTCAATAATGATATTAAATCACTAAATCATCCATATTATTCAACCTGATAAGATTACAATCCTAATCCCCTATTTATAATGAAAGATATCCTAATACCATTCTTGTAGAACAAGATATTAATCTTTACTTTAATTAAAGAGTATCTACTAATTAAATAGTAAATAACTTACTAACTGATAATATATTATACTTATAATAAAAATAATAATATTGAGGGTCATATCAATACTCCCGCCCCCAAAAACACCTTGTCCTCATGGTGTTGCTTCTAACAAACTTGATTCCTGGATCCCACGTTTTCACTTGTAAACCTGTCTCTAATCGATCAACATAAAACTGCAAGTGTACCTCCAAATTAGATCTACAAAGCGGCTCTTTGCTTAATCTCGATTCATCATGAAAATACCAACCATCTTCCGGTATCCTATCAAGCAGAAAGTATGACCCATGTTTCAGCCCCGCATCAGATTAGAACAAGATCAGTTGTTAAATTCTTGTATTTTCAAATTCTTTTTCATCTTCTTCGAAATCAGTCATGTTATTAGGCGACAAACATCCAAAATCACCATAACT
>BQNB010156675.1:0-15243 GCA_026074375.1 Tanacetum coccineum | reverse complement strand
AGAGAGAGAGAGAGAGAGAGAGAGAGAGAGAGAGAGAGAGAGAGAGAGAGAGAGAGAGAGAGAGAGAGAAAGAAAGGGAGAAAGAGAGAGAGAAAGAGAGAGATGAAGAGCGAGAGTGAGGGAGAGCGAGAGTGTGTATTTATACCCAGATTATTATGATTAACGTTTATTTGAGTTTCTTCAAAAAGTAACATCGAATTTTCGACAAAGTTTATGTTTAAAGCTAAAATCGTGTCAAAATCAATATCTATCCCACCCGGTGAAAAAGTGTAAATGGCTCTCATACCATTAGTATTAGCCAATATATTTTGTCGGTTTAAAATCGTAAAGTCTAATAAAACTCCGTTTAAGTAATTAAACATGTAATCAAATTCATTAATAGATATTATATTGATGTTCCACATATTTAATGTTTTAAATTAACAAGATAAACTGTTGGAAACAAGAAAAGTATCGGTCACTTCCAAGTTATAATAGTCTTAGCCCGTAGTTTGTTATTTGATTAGTCTAGTAAGCTAGTCTGGCCCAAGGCCCATGGAAAGCCCGTTAAGGCCCATGGCCGGCCATGTATGATGTATATATACCCTATCCATGCCTTGGAGAGGGTGGTTGGTTGTTTCACTTCTCATTTTCATACACTTAATATTATTAACATCTTTATCTCTCTAGAAACTTTCCAACCCACTTCTCTCTCTAGTTCTTGCATAATATCAAAGATTACTAGTATTCTACAATTGGTATCAAGAGCCATGGAGTGGTGTGTTTAGTTTTTATGTTTGTCTTTTGATTTGTGTTCAAAACCTTTACAAAGAGCAAAATCTTGATTTAAAATTTTTCGGCTTAAAAACCTTAAAGTTGACATTTTTCTTGTTCCTATAGGGTTAGTAACACTAGTTGTACAAGATTTTTTGCAAAACACCAATCAAAAATGTGTCTTTTTGAGTTCCGTCTCAGTTGGAACCGAACTAGTCGTGCTCAGTTGGAACCGAACTAGTTGTTTTGTGTTGGAACTGAACTAGTCATTCAGTTGGAACCGAACTAGTCAATTTGTGTTGGAACCGAACTAGTCATTCAGTTGGAACCGAACTAGTCAATTTTAGTTGGAACCAAACTAGTCAATTTCAGTTGGAGCCGAACTAGTCATTCAGTTGGAACCGAACTAGTCAATTTTAGTTAGAGCTGAACTAGTCATTCAGTTTGAGCTGAACTAGTCGTTTTGTGTTGGAACCAAACTAGTCATTCAGTTGAAACCGAACCAGTTGGAACCGAACCAGTTGGAACCGAACTTAAGCTATTTGAGAACCGAACTAGTCATTTTAATTAAAACCTATCAACTCAAAATTTTAAATTATACGGTTTATTTCTTTGACTTGTAAAATCTCGTGACACATTAAATTGTTTTCCCAGTTTTGTCGAGAATTGTAAAATCCAGTGTACTTTCAAGAATTATTTCAAGACTCAACAACAACACATTCAAACACAATTTCTTTCTACCACCGATCGATCAATTAGTAATCTTTTTGATATCACGTTATCAATGACGAATCTTGCTGATAAATCACTTCTCTCGGGTGGTGACAATAAACCACCGATGCTTGAAAAACATTTGTATGATTCATGGAAAAGCAGAATGGAACTTTATATGATGAATAGACCACATGGTAGAATGATCCTTGCTTCCGTTGAGAAAGGTCCACTCGTCTGGCCATCAATCACAGTGGATGGTGTAACAAGACTTAAGGAATATACTGAGCTCACCCCTGCAGAAGCCATTCAAGCTGATTGTGACATCAAAGCAATTAATATCATTCTCCAAGGCCTTCCAACAGAAATTTATGCTCTTGTGAGTCAACATCGTGTAGCCAAGGATCTTTGGGAGAAGATTAAACTGCTCATGCAAGGAACGTCGTTAACAAAGCAAGAACGAGAGTGTAAGTTGTACGATGAATTTGATAAGTTCACTTACAAGAAAGGAGAGTCGTTACACGAGTACTACTTGAGATTCACACTGCTACTCAATGATATGAACATCTACAAGATGCCACTGGAGCAATTTCAAGTTAATACCAAGTTTCTGAACACACTTCCTGATGAATGGAGCAAATTAATTCGTTACTAATGTTAGTTGGTTCAAAAGACTTTGCATTACTACCAATGTTGATTCAGCTTCAAAAGCATCACGCTACCCTAAATCATGTCGGGAAGTCCACCGACATACTTCTCCACCTCATTAGATTCCTTGGGAAACATTCTCTCGCACATCAATAAGTGTTGGGTGTAACCCACTATGTCAGTACCCTTTACCTTCAGGTTCCAGATTTTGATCTCTAACTTTTTGATCTCACTTCTTGGAAATCACTTGACAGTCATCATCTTCATGAGAGTTTTCCAAGGCATGCTATAAGCGGCATCATGACTGATATGTGTGAAAACACATATCCGTTTTATATCAAAATAGGCCCTAAAATGACAAAATTGTGCCTTAAATGCTTGTATATTGCTTGTTTTGTCTTTGTGATTGTGAAGGTACGGATATTGCAAAAATCTCAAGAAAACGGTCAAAACCGGACAAACACGGACACGGGAACGGAAAAGCACACAAAGAGCCGTGAGAATGCTACCAAAAGTCAACCCTTGGTCAACATGGTCAAGATGGTCAATTCTAGTCCACTCACAAAAAGACAAAACCCAAAAAAATATCCAAAACAGCCTTTAATGTTAAACATATTTCAAAAATAAACCCTTTGACCCTAACACCGTTATCTTTTTATTAATAAAAGATAACGGTCGTTATCTTCACTTATACACCTTAAACCAAAACCTGTTACCCGTTACCAAGCCCAAAGTCAAAGCCCACCAAGCCCGTAGTCAAACTCACCCTTAATAAGAAATAGGCGGGAAAAGTGGTTTTACCACTATTCACCGTCTTCCTTATTTAACCCATCATTTATCCACGAGGTCAAAATCAAAGGGCAATTAAAAATTGAGGGCATGGCTAGGTAATTCAAGCAACAAGCAGTGATATGGCAGAGTTTTACGTCATCAAATGCTCTTATTGGTCAAGAAGGGTCAAGAGTGACACGTGGGTCAAGTAAGGAAACACACAAGGAATGGGATAATTGCACTAAATCATGCCCAAAAGAAGAACAAGAGGTCACATCACGGATTGCCACGCTGGCAATCCGTGTGATCATCAAGTTGATCCAACGACTTAAGATACACTTCCAATGATTGAAAGGAATGAAGGGATAGGATGAAATGGAGCGTGTAACAGACTAGACACCTAGAAGCTTCTTTCAAGTGCTATATAAAGACCCCCTCACTCACACAGATATCATCTTTTTTTCCCGTTTTTAGTAGTTAGTAGTTTTAAGCTAAATTTTCATTTCAATGTAATTTGCTCTTGTAATTTTCATTTTCAAAGTATTGTAATCAGTTTTAATCAATAAAGTCCTAGTTTAATTGATCATCAATCTGTTTTTACCTATAAGCTTTTATAAATCTCAAATGATTCTGTCAAACTGTTTCATAAGCTACTCACATAAGCTCCTATTAAGCTCTTTGAGTCTCTAAGCTCAAATTGAGCTCTTATAAGCCATCTAATTTACTCAAACCTTTAAAATCAGTTGGTTACCTTTGCTTAAATTGGATCTGAGATTTTGGAAGATGAGCTAACCATGGATGAGCTCATGAGGACTTTACTGGCTTATTTTCAATAAGCCAGAGCTTGTAGACAGCTCAATTAAGCCCTCATTGCCTTTGTTTAGCTAAGGCTATAGTAAGTTTTCATTTAGCTTTTCTGTCTTAATATTCTAGCTTAATAATTGCTTATTTTGCCTATTGCTTGCTTATTCTTGTTAGTGTTAGCTTAGATATGCTTAATATGTTTGCTATATGCTTTTAGTTTACATTTTCATAGTTTAAATCTTAGTTTTAATCTATTTTATATAAACTGTCGTAAAAAATGCTGAAGAGAGTCGTTCCAAAATGCTTTTAAAACATAAGGATAATATGATGTTAGAAAAGGAAAAGCAAGTTGATACCACACCGATAGATTATGCTGCTCTTAACCAACTTTATAAGTATTTTTCAACACAATTTGTTCCACAAACTGAATTATCTGCTGAAGAAGCCTTTTGGTCTTAGAATTCTGTGAATTCTTCAAAACCCACACTTTCTATTAGACCCACCAATGTTGAGGTTCCAAAAGAACTTCCTAAAGTCAACATGGTTAACACGAGTTTGAAGAAACTTAAACACCATCTTGCTAACTTTGATGTGGTAGTCAAAGTAAGAACCACACCCACAGCTTATCACTAAAGGGTTCTGTTGGCGGTTTTCGAAACATCAAAGCTTGTTCCGTTTTTAGGGATGAAATAATTCCATTTGTAAAAGCTCTGAAGGACTTATTTAGCACATTCAACCAACATTTGGTTGATGAACTTTCTGAAGTCCAAAATATCTTCTATCAAATAGAATAGGCTATGGAACAACATCGTATTGAGTCAAAAACATTTGAAGTTAAGATGAATCAAGTTTTGAACGAACATGAACGACTCTTGGAACAAGTGATGAGCAAAGATATTGTGAACTTAATTGCTAATTCTTCTGTGGATAATGATTCTATGAATGTGCGTGAATGTCAAAATGCGTCTCTCAACCCTTGAGATGAGCTTCAAGACAGTATTTCGTTGAAAAGAAGACTTAGATAACAGTTCAAAAGTTTTACCATTCTTGAAAAATATTGCATCTCTTTAGAAGTTGACACTCAACTTAAACAGGAAATTTATTCAAAGAGAAATTTTGTTTTTAATCAAGTGTTCCAAGTTTGATCAATATGTTTAATTAATGAATATGAAAGCTTAGTCCAAGAGAAAGACACGGTAATTAAGAAGTTGAAAGAGAGAATTAAATCTCTAAGTGGAAAAATGGATAAGGATAAGATCAAACAGGACTTAGAAGAGATTGAAACCTATAAGCAACTTTATGACTCGATTAAACCAGCACGTATTCGATCAAAAGAACAATGTGATGATTTAATTAACTCAGTCAATATAAAAGGGGGGGGGTTATTGGGGCTGAAATTTCTGATTTAAATGTAGTCATCAGGAAATGGCTTTCGGCAATATCAGCACTTAAGGAGAATTATGAAACTTAAGGATAATCCCTAATTGGACAATATGTTTCAAACCACCCTAGCAGTGATCCTCAGAGTTGCATCAAGTTAATGTGGAACAATAACTCCAAATTGTTGAATAAAAAGGACAGCTCACTCTGCTATATTAAGCAATTCTAGGAAGAAGCCACAAGTTCTTAGGGGTCTGTCGCTCATATTAAGCTAATTTCTCACTTAGATCTACTCTTAGGGAATATTGCCTGTAAGTATACTAAACCTAATTTATGAGATGCATTTCTAAAATCAGTTAAAACTTGTCCTAGTATCAACAGTTTTGGAGAACAATTAGTGGTTTGTGACCCTGATGAACAAAGTCAAAGAGTTAGATTCACTGAATGCCCGGTCACATCCTAAAGAAAAACACAATAAAAGCCATACCTCAAACCTAGTTTCTAACAAACCTATGTTGTCTTCTACATGAGTAAAACAGTCTACTAGTGCTAGCGGATCACAGCCTTCAGGCAATACAAAGAAAGATAAGATTCAGCAAACACAAAGTAGAATTCTGAAGAATAAAGTAGAAGCCCACCCTAGGAAAGTTAAATCTAGTTTGAAAAATAAAGATCATGTTGTTGAACCAAAAGGAACTGCTCCTGTGCAGCATTCCAAGCTTAATGCGAATTCTGACCTTAAATGTGTTAAGTGTAATGGTTGCATGCTTTTTGATAATCATGATTTGTGTGTTCTTGATTTTATCAATAATGTGAATGCTCGTGCTAAATCTAGATCTGTTAAGAAAAATTCAAAGAGAAAAGTTTGGAAACCAACAGGAAAGGTGTTTACCAATATTGGATATATCTAGAGACCTACTGGTCGGACCTTCACTATAGTAGGAAATGCGTGCCCTTTAACTAGGATTACCACAACTACTGAAGTGCCACTTAGGAAATCATCTGCTCTAGATAATAAAACACCTAAACCTGTCGTCACATTGGTTTACTCAAGGAAACCTAGGAAGTCTACAACTAGTGTTCCTGTTAACAATTATAAGGTTATTAAATCTGTAACTGCTAACAATTCAGAACCCAGTCAATCCCGGGGATCCATAGTTTCCAATGTTCCATCTTCCTCTCTTGATTGAGTTGCAGGTCGTCCAAATTGTCCTCTGGTATTTGGCTCGGATGCTCCATGTCATATGACGGAGATAGCTCTCAACTCACCAATTCCATCAATAAGTTCTTGGGTACAGTTAAATTCGGTAATGATCATGTAGCGAAGATTATGGGTTATGGAGACTATCAAATTGGGATGTTGTTACAATTTCAAGGGTTTTATTTCGTTGAAGGACTTGGCATAATCTATTCTTGTGGGACAATTCATCAATACACATGTACATTCGCATCTAGAAGGTGTTGATGATTTTATTAATGGATCTCAAGGGGACAATTCTTTATACACTCTCTCTCTCTTGGGGATATGATGGCGTCCTCTCCTATCTGTCTCTTGTCAAAAAGGCCCCTCTAAAAACACGTCTTGGTCTATATGGCATCGTCGTCTCTCTCATTTGAACTTCGGAGCTATTAATCATCTTGCCAGACATGGTCTTGTTCGAGGTCTCCCTAAGCTCAAGTTTGAAAAGGACCATTTATGTTCTGCATGTGCATTAGGCAAGAGCACGAAGAAACCCCACAAACCCAAATCTGAGGACACCAATCAAGAAAAACTCTATCTGTTGCACATGGATCTGTGTGGACCAATGCGTGTCACGAGTGTCAATGGAAAGAAGTACATCCTTGTTATTGTCGATGATTACTCTCGATTTACATGGGTAAAATGCTTGCGATCAAAAGATGAAGCTCCAGCTTTTATTATCAATTTTTTGAAGATGATCCAAGTACGACTTAAGGAAACCGTCTGACGCATCAGAACAGATAATGGAACTGAGTTTGTTAATCAGACATTGCGTGAATATTATGAGAAGGTTGGCATCTCTCATGAAACATCTGTTGCCCGCTCTCCACAGCAAAACGGTGTTGTTGAAAGACAAAATCGTACGCTAATTGAAGCAGCCCGCACTATGTTAATTTATGCAAAAGCTCCTTTATTTCTATGGGCCAAAGCGGTTGCTACAGCCTGTTATACCCAAAATCATTCCATGATACGTCGTCGACACGGTAAAACACCATACAAGCTTCTGTACAATAAACCTCCCGACCTATCGTATCTTCATATGTTTGGTGCACTCTGCTACCCAACGAATGATAGCGAGAACTTGGGCAAGTTACAACCGAAGGCCGATATAGGTATTTTCATTGGCTATGCACCCACGAAGAAAGCATTTCGGATTTACAACAGACGTACCAGACGAATAATTGAAACCATTCACGTTGACTTTGATGAGCTGACTGCAATGGCTTCTAAACACAACAGTTCAGGACCCGCACTTCACGAAATGACTCCTGCAACAATCAGTTCAGGACTCGTGTCAAACCCTCATCCTTCAACACCGTTTGTACCACCTTCGTAAACTGACTGGGATATGCTATTTCAACCGTTGTTCGATGAATTTCTCAATCCTTCACCTAGTGTTGATCATCCAGCTCCTGAAGTTGTTGCTCCAATTAATGAAGTAATTGCTCCAGTTCTTGCTGACTCAACCGGTTCACCTTCATCAACTACAGTTGACCAAGATGCACCATCTCCAAGTAATTCTCAAACAACACCCGAAACCAAACCTCTCGTCATTCTGAACGATGTTGAAGAAGATAATCATGATATTGAAGTTGCACATATGGGTAATGATCCGTACTTTGGTGTTCTAATTCCAGAAATCCCCTCTGATCAATCTTCATCATCTGATTCTATTCATACAATTATGCACCCTGATCACCAAATTTCTGAACACAATAGCAAATAGACTAAGATTAACACTTTGAAAACATAATCAGTGAAAACTCGCAGACCAGTTTCCACTTCTGGCTGCAATACATGCAGCAAGCTCTTTTTGTTACTATGATGCTTTCCTCTATGCTGTTGGAAACCCAAGACGTATTATAAAGATGCTTATGACCTCAAGCCTGTGGATTGAAGCACTGCAAGAAGAACTTAATTGAGTTCAAACGACTGAAGTATGGGAGCTCGATTTACCCGACCAGACAAAAGTATGGGTGTTACTTTGAAGTGGATCTACAAGTGAAACTAGACCCCGAACTGGAGGAATTTTGAAGTAACAAAGCTTGATTAGTATCCCTTTTGTTACGTCAAGATGAGGAATCGATTTTGAAGGATGTCTTTTGCTCTGGTGGCAAGATTAGAGGCTTATAAGATTTCTCGCGTTTGTTTGCTCATATTGAACATAGGTCTGTCTACCAAATTGGGATGTGGACTGTGTTTCTGAATGGTAATCTCGAGAAGAGAGTTTATGTTTAGCAGTCCGGCAATGGGTTGAACAAACTAAAAAAAGCTTTTATAGGTTGAAACAAACCCAATATGTGTACAAGCTAAAAAGCTCTTTATTGGGTTGAAACAAACTCAGGCGTGGTATGATATGTTGTTCTATCCTTCCTGATATCCCAAGATTCTCTAAGGGTTCAGTGGATCCCTTCATTGTTTTCATCCACAGGAGACGGCAAGTTGAATTATTCTGGTACATATTTATGTCGATGGATATTATCTTTGTGCATCTACACCAGAACTTTGTGATCTATTTTTAAAATCATGTGTTCAAGAATTTTGAAGATGTCAATAATGGGCAAAATCTCCATTTTTCTAAGGATTACGAGTTCTCAAAGTCCAGAGGCATCTTTATTAACAATCAAAATATTGTCCCTTGAATCTTTAAAGAAATACGGTTTTGACTCTTGTGACCCAGTGGATACTCCAATGGTGGAGAAATCCAAACTGGATGAGGATAAAGAAGGGAAAGCCGTAGATCCGTCACACTATCGTGGTATGATTGGCACCCTCCTTTATCTTACAGCCAGTAGACTGACGTTATAATTTACTTTATGATTCCTTTTTTTATGTGTGACCAGGGTATCAGGCTCGGCCTACCAAAAAGCACTTAAATGCGGTAAAAAGGATCTTTCAGTATTTAAAAGGAACTATACATCGGGGTCTATGGTATCCGAAGGATTCTTTGATTGCTCTAATAGCATTTACAGATGTGGGATTCATGTGTTGTCAAGATACACGCGTAGCATTTCTGGAAGTATGCAACTTTTGGGTGATAGACTTGTTAGCTGGTCGTCTAAAAGGCAGAAAAGCGTTGCGATATCCAGTACGGAAGCTGAATATATTGCTTTGTCTGGCTGTTGTGCTCAAATCCTTTGGATGAGATCACAGCTTACCGACTATGGCTTTGGATTCAATAAAATTCCAATGTACTGTGATAACAAAAGCGTTATTGCCTTATGCTGCAACAACGTTCAACATTCCAGATCCAAGCATATAGACATCAGATTTCACTTTATCAAGGAGCATTCATGTTTGAGAATGGGAGTGATCGACTTTACTTAGTCATACGGAAATCAACTGGCAGACATCTCACTAAACTCTTGCCGAAAAGAATTAGTTTGCTGATCAACAAGCTGGGAATGCGAAGTTTTACGCCGGAGACTCTGAAACAATTGGCAGATGAAGTTGATGAATAGTAGTGGTACCTATTCAAATATCCTGTATAATATGTATATATTTTAAAACCATAAAAACCAAAAAGATTTTTCATTTTTCAAAATTTTTATAAAAACAAAATACAAAAATATAAAATTTTAAAAACCAAAAAAAATTTAAAAAAATGAGAAAATATAAAAAGAGGTAATAATGGCATGTCTTCTGAAAATCGATAACATTTACGGTCTTAGAAATGTCATTCAATAATGATACGAGCATGTAAATGAAGTTCGAGCAGAAGTTCCAAATGTTTTCAAAACATGCCAAATGGCTTGCTATTATTTCAGATAGCAACCCGGTCATCATCTTAAAGGCAAGTATTCCGTCAAAAAGGAAACTGACGCTCAATGGGAATTATTCTCGGGATGGTTTATTTATGACATGCAAAGCTTGTGATTACTTTGCATCACAAAACGTGCTTTCTTGTTTCCATAGATGTACGGCGTAGTGCGCTTATGTGTCAAAATAAGAGAAATCTTATTTTTATTGGTAAAAAGTTGTCTTCATAATGAATCAGTGTTTTTAGTAATCACAAAAAGATTTTCAAAGACAATTCGACCACTCAAACAATGACAACAACTCTTTAAATAGAAAACGGGTCATTATTTGAGAGGGAGAAAGTGTCATCCAATAATCTTTTAAAATAGTCTTTAAAAATAAGTCATGGAATAAACGGATAAAGTTTGATAATGACTCGGATATAATTTAAAGGGATGTGAATTTTTATATTAACTACAAGGGCTTTAGATGTCATTTGTTTCAAACTTTAGGGACTTATTTGCAATTTAAGACTTAGTTGATTCTCACAGAATAGATTTAAGCTTATCAATTCTTCAAACACGATCTCTAGTATATGTGCGTACTAGGTTTTGCTGATTCTGAGGTATCGAAACCAGCAAGAGGGAAGGAATAGATATACAAGAAAGATAATGAGTACACGTGAAAGAATTCATACCCTATTCTTATTTTAGTCCATTCCGGGAAGACGAATGTTGATAACTCCCCCACATTGTGTCGCCAGCGGTTATAAGGGCCCGGGGGCGTGTTACTTCATGATCAATAGCACAAGATATATATGAACGACACAAAAGTCTGTTTTTTAAAATGATTACATTGGGATTTTAATGAAAGATTAATACAAAGCATATTAGCATTTACTTTGTTCATTGTCGAATATTACAAAAGTTGACAATACATTTCCCCAAATATGATGCACCTAAATCTTTAAGCGTGCAATCCAAAATATAACCCAATGCATCCTTGGCATCCCATGCCTATTGATCTCCTGAAAACATTGCTTAAAACGTCAACAATAATGTTGGTGAATTCATAGGTTTGATAAAATCATAATGTGTAGGACCGCAAGACTTTTTAGTGATAATGCAACACATGCAGATCTCACAAAAACTAGATTACATTTACACTAAGCTCTGTGACACTGGAAGCTCGACGATCTAGTTCGCATTAATATTGCTTACTCAGCCCCGTGATGATGTTCTAACCCGAAACATCTAAAATTCGACATGCTATATCGTTCGTTCTCGGTGATAGCAAGTCACCCGAACGGGGAGGTCGTTTCCCGAATAGATCTATTAAATAACACTCGCGCTCACATAATGTAATTCCCAACTACATCTATGCAATTGACAGTTCATGATAATGGGCTTAACTGGGTTATCGGTACTTAGGCAAACATGTAATCAATACTTGCGTCCAATTTGTAAAACAAAGCATGTTTCCACCCCATAATTATAAATCATTGAAATCGTAAAAATGTGGGGCTATGAACTCACCTTGAGTTCAGATAATCCAAATACCGCAGATAAAGCGTCACGTAAAAGATCGAATGCAACCTAAATTATCATAGGTCGGATAAGTACCAAGTACTTAAATCTAATCTTATAGTTGTTACCTCGTACTATCGTTCGGGCTATCATAATTAAAGAGGTCATGACATGACGTTCGAGGAGTTAGGACACTTTAAATCGTAAATCCAACAACTCGTCGAAACGCCATCCGAAGAGGCCTCATTATGAAACTCCCTAGTAATATAGTACTTTGATAACCACATAATATTCTATATAGCTCAATCACCAACTAATGGTTTTGGAAAAATTGTGTTTAATAAGTTAAAACGTTTATAATTACCGTTTAGTAAAACTGGCGTAACTTTTGCGTTTTAAACCCGATTCTCGCGTTTCTTATGTCCATCTTTTCGTATTAAGACGAGTTATCATAATTTGACATTTTCCATATTTTGACCCTCTGGTGAACAGTAACTTTTACTGTTCACACCAGATATGACTTTTATAAAAATCGTTTTTGTTGTCGTAAAACCCGTAAATGTCGTATTTTATTCGTTATAGCTCCGTTTTTAGTGATTCTTTCGAGGACGTTCTCGTTTTGAATAAAGTTCTATATTTTTATGAGGTTTACAAAAATATAACTTTCTGTCATGAATAGTAACTTTTATAAAAATAGTTTTATAAAAGTATTAATTGTCGTAAACTCGCGAAATTCATAACTCGTTCGTTATTAATTGAAAAATTACGATTCTTATCTTTTTGGAATCCTAAAAATATGTATTATTTGTTAAAAATATCAACCCTTGCTGTTTATAATTTTTATAAAAATGTTTTTATAAAAATTTACTTACGACTTCGTTTGTATAACTCGTTTTTAACGTAACTTTTTCGTTATTAATCCGTTTAACAAGTTTCTTACTTTTTCGGAATCGTCGTGAAATGTATTATCTTATAAAAATATAAAATGAGTATGTAAAATTTCGACTTTTGGACAGAATGTTTGCTTAAGCTTGTTAAGTCTATATATATCTTTGTTTTCATACTTTTCCACTTTTACATATAAACTATAAGTGTACAAGTGTATTTCTTCCAACATAACTTTATTTTAGTGTTCTAATAACATGATTAAAAGTCCATAATCAATCTTAACTTGTCTTATGTATTTCTTTAACTTAAAACATATTATGAAACTATGAAAACCCTAATTAATACATAATCATTTTCATACTTAACCAAGTGTGTAAATCACTTGTGTGACCATTTTAACATGATGTCATTAACATCATAAGGTATATAAAAGTGTACATTATGATGACAACAAATAAAAACTTCTTTTTACATGTTAATAACCCTAAATGGTGATATAAGCTAAATAGAATAATCATATGCATAAAAATGAAAGTTATAAGAACATAAAGAGTTTAAATGGACCTTATGATGAATGAGGATGATGATGTACAAGTACTAAACCCTTGTTTAGCCACAAAAACCAAGCTTGCACTAATAAACCCTTAGATTTCCTTAACTAAACCCTAACTTTCTTTTACTTGAGAAATACTTGTAAATAATTAATCAAGGCTTCAAAATACTTTGAGGTATCTTAGATATGATATGAGAGTGTATGTAAATAGGTTATAAAAATTTTGTATGGATTTGTGTGGTGGGGGTTTGAATGCCGTGAGCTTATATTGGTTGTTTTGTGCCGTGGCCAAAGAGAGAGCAAAAGAGAGGTTTTGTGAATTTTTACCAAGTGTTTTGAGTATATGAGTTAGTTTAGCTAGCAATGCATGTATATAGGAAGTGATTCTAGTCAAGGGGACATGGAATGGTTCAAGGTATGGCCAAGGTCATAGTCATGGGTCAAAGCATGGTAGGGATGGTGCCATAAAGAGGTATGGTGTATTGTTTGACTATCTTGAAAGTATAATGCCATTTTCATGTATATCTTTGTATAAAATGCAAGTAATTTCGGCATAAGTGAGATATATATGATATATTTGAGTAAATTTTATGTATTGGGTATAAAAGTGGGTATTTGTTGAAGCGTAGAAAAGTTTTCGTGGTTCCGGGAGTGCCTAAACGCAATTTATCGCGAAACGTATACACTTAACGTATCCGATAAAAATAAAATGAACAAAGTTAATAATTATTCTCAAAATAATTATATAACCCTTGATTGATGTAAACATTTAATTGTTTGGTGCCCGTTTACATTGAACGCTAATTTTTGGCGTACGCGATTTAACTTAACGTTTACAATTTTAAGCAAACACGTACAATAATAAAAATAAATAGCACATTTATTGACGTCGTCAAAGACTTGAAAACACAGGGTGTTATAGACTTCCCCCGTTAAACGAGCCTTGTCCTCAAGGCTCACAATGCAGCACTTGACGACGGTGTGGTCTTGGTGAAGAGTTGTGGATATTTCTTCTTGAATTGGTCTTCACGCTCCCACGTGTACTCAGGACCTCTCTTGGAGTTCCATCGAACTTTGACCAATGGGATCCGACTTCTCTTCAACCGTTTAACCTCTCGGTCCACTATTTCTACCGGTTCCTCAACAAAATGAAGTTTGTCGTCCAAATTAAGTCCATCCAACGGAACGGCTAATGGTTCGTCGGCATGACACTTTTTCAGATTAGATACATGAAATGTATTATGGACTCTGCTCAATTCTTCTGGAAGTTCAAGCTTGTAAGCAACTTCTCCAACCCTTTCTATCACCTTAAAAGGTCCAACATACCTAGGGTTCAACTTCCCCCGTTTGCCAAAACGTACAACCCCTTTCCAAGGCGAGACCTTAAGCATGACCTTGTCCCCGACTTGGAATTCCATTGGTTTACGCTTCAAGTCAGCATAACTCTTCTGTCGGTCACGAGCAGCTTGCATCCTTTGCTTGATCTGAATGATTTTCTCAGTGGTTTCTTGGATCAGTTCTGGACCGAGTATTTGAGCTTCTCCAACTTCAGTCCAACAAACAGGTGAGCGACATTTCCGACCATAAAGTGCTTCAAATGGTGCGGCCTTGATGCTAGCGTGATAGCTATTGTTATATGAGAACTCGACTAATGGCAAATGGTTAACCCAACCCTTTCCAAAGTCGATCGCACAGGCACGCAGCATATCTTCGAGTGTTTGAATTGTCCTCTCACTTTGCCCGTCTGTTTGGGGATGGTACGCAGTACTCATATCCAAGTTTGTACCCAAAGCACTCTGAAGTGACCTCCAGAAATTTGATGCGAATCTCGGGTCACGATCGCAAATGATTGAGACGGGTATCCCATGCCTCGTGACCACTTCCTTTAGGTACAATCTTGCGAGTTTATCTAAAGGATCGGTCTCTCTCATTGGTGTGAAGATCGCAGACTTAGTGAGTCGGTCAACGATCACCCAAATTGTATCATAGCCTTGAGACGTCTTAGGAAGCTTCGTGACAAAATCCATGGTGATGTTGTCCCACTTCCATTCGGGTATTTTGGGTTGTACCAACAATCCTGATGGCCTTTGATGTTCGGCCTTGACCTTAGCACAGGTCAAACACTTGCTAACATAAGTGGCTATGTCGGCTTTCATATTGGGCTACCAATATAGCTTCTTCATATATTGGTACATCTTGTCAGGGAACCCGGATGTATAGAATATTTTGAT
>BQNB010156674.1:0-15243 GCA_026074375.1 Tanacetum coccineum | reverse complement strand
CAATCTTCAAAATTATATCAATATATACTTCAAAATATATTAAGATACTCTATAATTATTAAGATATACTCCATAAATATTTTCTTTAATTTTTGAATTTTTTTAAAATTTTCGGATTTTATTTTTTTTAATTTTCGGATTTAATTTTTTTTAATTTCCGGATTTTTTTGTTGAGTTTTTTAATTTTCGGATTTTTTTTAATTTACGGATTTTTTTTAATTTTTGGATTTTTTTTTAAAATATTGTTCATGGCACGAACTTGTGACCTAGAGTTAAGTTCCAATTAAGTTTATCGTCAACCCACCATTTGTGTTTTATTATCCAAAACTATAATAATATATTTTAAAAAAACAATCTTCAAAAATATATCAAGATATACTTCAAAATATATTAACCATTAGCATTCACTACATATTATTGGTATCTATCCAGCGTAGTGGAAATCATAAGATGTACTCCAGATAAAATAAGTAGTGATATGTGTAATATGAATGTATTTATTTAAGCAGTTATAGTTGAGGTACAAGAATGTAAAACTAACCCGTAGCTACGGCACCTGCTATAACTACGATTGCGGCTTCTAGCACGACGAGGTGGAGATGGTTAATTAAACATTTGTGTTATTAAATTTAAAGGTCGGACTATAGACATGTGAAATTAGACTTGCCATGTCTTTTGCGATAGTTATATTGTTTATGTAATTGATCGCCCTTCCTAGGATGAGTTCTAATTACTAAAAGTCGAACATGATTTTAACTTAATACAAACACAAAAAACATTACAACTAAACGTCAAAGATCGTCTTCAAAAAAGATTTATAAACTGAAATCATCCGTTGAGCAAACACTATCAAAGATTGGTTTGCTATTAACAAAGATGATATTCTAACACGGGTAGCAATATGTAACACTATTAATAATGAAACGAAAAAGAGGAATGAAGATTTTATGTTAACACAAACAAAAAATTATCTTCAAAAAACATGCATGAACCGAACCCGTCTGTTGGGCATACACATCAAAGTTTGGTTTCCTTTTAATAAATACGGTGTTCACGGACGACTATATATCATACAATATATAATGAAACAAAAAAAAAGGAATTAAGATTTTATGTTAACACAAACACAAAATCCATTACAACTAAACGATAAATATTGTCTTCAAAAAAGATTTATGGAACAAACCCGCCCGTTGGGCGGGTTACGTAACTAGTATATATATATATATATATATATATATAGGGATGAGTTCTAGAGAAAACCATATTTTGGTAAAAAAAACCTAGAAAACCAAACAGATGCACTGAAAAAACCAAACGGATGCCTTAATTTTTTCAGGCTATATAAAAGATTTTTCAGTGCATCAGTTTAGTATTTTTAGTGCATCTGTTTGAGTTTTTTAGGTTTTCCATCGAGATTAGGTTTTCTCTCGATCTCATTCCTATATATATATATATATGCTCTAAATCTAAATCTAATTCGTACATTTGAATATGAATTTGAGACGTAAATATTTCAATCTGAATGAAATAATATTGTTTGTATTTTATTTTTAATAAGTCTGAATGATATTAGTAAAAATTAGTTTTATTCTTACGAAACATAAACATGTTTATACATTATATGAAATATTTGAGACATAAAATTAACATAGTTTAGCACGTGGAAATAAAATGTCTTAAACAAAACATTCAAAGGCATTTAGTCGTAATTTATTCTAGTGCTGACTAGTAAATGGTGGTTTAGTAGCAAAAGGAGTTCTGGTTATCACTCTAAAATGTGTGAGGTCTTAAGTTCAATTCCTGCTATGCGCAAACAATCTTAAAGTGGTCACGCCAACCTCTTGAAAAAGAAGAGTTTACCCAAAAATTTATTCTAGTGTCAGGTGGTTGTTGTGCAATTTATTCCTAAGTACTCAAAAGTAAAGTTGGGTTGGTGAAAAATGTATTTTGATGATTACAGGGAAAATCACATGTGTACAGCAAGGTGTATAAAAGTAATTTCAATACCTTTAGTAAATGTGATGCTGAATACCACTCTATGCTGCTGATCGCTAGACATTATGCAATATAGTGTTGGATGTTTTGATCGAGTAGTCCCGAAAACACAAGCCTGTCATGAAATCTATCTCAAGCCCGTTTGAAATGGCGCAAGACGAGTCAATCTCAAAAGCTCCGACCATAAACGACAGCAAGTCTTAGAAAACCAGCTTACAAGTTACAACCATTACATGATATAACTTGGTGACCGAGCAAACTAAACGGTATAACAACGTACACCGCTCTTATTTTTAAAAGAATGTTCGTTGCTTTTTCTAAGAACTTAACTTTATGAAAAAGAATCAAGTACGTCTAAACCAAATAAGCAGCGATTTTGTGACTTCCTAGAGCTTCACATAAGTTTGAAGCCCTGGAAAATCAAAGTTAACTTCCGGAAAATAATGGTCAAACGAAATATGCCAAACAAATTTTGATCAAAACCAGAATCAAAATTCATTCTCAGTAAAGATCAGGTATTTGGGTAACCTAATAAGTTCCAAATATACCGTTTTAATTTTGATGCAAAAGCATTCACATGATGACACCAATACCTCGTGATTCGGGTAAATTTGTACAACACTTTCATAGCACTATGACCATAAACAACCAGCAAACACAAACCATCATTCCCCCTCTTCTTCAACTCGTCGTGAAATGTCCCGCTTCAGCATTTCCATAAATTCCTGCACAGAAGCACACGAAGAAATACATTAGTCTTTAATACCCCACAATGTACGCAAATAAATCAAGTTAACAAAAGGTACTAACATGAGTAAGGTCCTCTTCAAAACACATCTCAGAAAGCTCATCTGCGTTGCTGGCATCGTCGTTCAAGTAAGCAGCAGCTTCAACTACAGATGAAAAGACTTCTTCTGGTGACTCCTCGTTTTCAATCTTCTCAACCAAATCTTGAATGTTCACCTACATACAAACAAAAAGAGAAATATATAACCTTGTTACAATCTAACTTTTTTGTGATTTAAAGTAACTATTTTTCATAGGGACAATAACAAACCTCGGGATCACTTGAAAGATCATTAGCCCCTGTGGGTTGAGGTTCACGATTCATTGAAGGTGGTTGTTGAAACATATTTGAGCCTGAACCGCCACCACCGAAAGCTTGAGCAACTATCGGCATCATTTGTTGCATCATACTTGACAAATCAAAACCACCACCTCCACCACTGCCACCACGGGACCCACCCATACCGCCAAACATGTTACTCAAACCCTCATTACCGTCAATCTGTTGAGCAATCTGATTGACTGTGTTCATCATCGCAGGATTCTGAGTTAGTTGACCCAACATATTCCTCAAGACATCTGGTGATCCAATTCCAGTTTGACTTGAAACTCCAGATAAAAGATCATCTAGAGCAGGACTTGCGATAACTTGATTCATCATTGCAGCAGGGTCCAATTGGCCATCAGCAGGATTAGAAGTACTAACAGAAGTAGGCGCATTAACAGGAGGCACGCTGCTGCTAGTGGTCTCTGGCTTTTTTGGCTGACTTCGTTTCTGAATAACATCCGTAGAAAAATTTAGCATACACCACTTGCACCAAACGGCATAATGGGTAGGTCAAACACGGTAGGTAAGATGTCAAAATGAGTACTTTTTGGTATAGGTCAGAATGAAATGTGACTTGCAACCCTTTTTGCCCAAAACTTACAAAATTTCAGTGTGTGAAAGATGATTACAAACATCATTTACTCCAATCGTAACTAAACTTTTTAATATAGTTGGATGTGTCAACCCATATGACCCGTATCATTTTAAGCTACCCGTTTGACCCATTTATAAACTAAAGAACCAAGAGCACACCTTTGGTTGTAACCCTCCTAAGCCAAGTCCAAGAGGAACAGATGAGGCAGTTCCAGAATTATCAGCAACGGGACTCGATGATGAAGCGCCTTCTACTTCATTAGCAGGTTTTGTTGCACTGCTACTTGATGTTGTGTTTTCCGCCTCTACTGTTTCCTGCTAAATACTGTAGCTTAGTAGCATTCTCACTCATTAAACAAACACAACAAACCCAATACTTGGACAATAAAATAATAAAAAAATGCCTAAAACATACCGTCGTCTGCCCCTCAGATTTAGACACGCTTCCTTCGGGTTGGCCTGCAGAAGCTTGATTTTCAGTCCTTGTGCTATCATCAACCCCTCTGGTTTGTGAATCAACTCCACCAGTTTGTGAATCAACTCCACCAGCAGCTACAATAACGGATATGATAAAATACGGTCAAACATTCATCGAAAATGCAAAAAATACTAGATTTGTGTGGAAGGTGATAGCAGTAAAATTACCTGCAGGAACATTAGGTGTCCCATTCGCACGTTCTCCTTGGTTTGTTCCAGCATTAGTCCCTCTTGAAGTAATTCCTAGAAACGAAAAAAAATCATAAATGCGACGTTAGTGACAAAGACCAATACTAAATTGGTCCAAGAAGCTGTATTCACGTACCTGTATGGATATGAACATTTACTTGTCTTGGAACACTACCAATGCCGACTGGGCCGAAACTTGCAGAATTGGGTGAAATAGCATTACCACCAAACAGTGAATTAGTCTGTAGAGCAAAGGGCTGCACGAGAAAAAAAAAGTAGTCATTGTTAAATTGCTGAATGGCCTGTGGCGCTTATTTTGGTTTGAACTTTTATTACACATTTACAAGTGAAGAAAATACATATTAAAACAGGAAGTGCTAATAACAGACCTGAACCATTATAGGATTAGGACCAGATGGAGATATGTAGACCGCAGGCCCAGCATATACAGACGCTACAACCTGCAACATGCACACCATATTCAATTGTAAGTGAATTATCCTAATATCCTCAGAAGACAATTAGCTCTCAAAAGATAAAAAGACGATAACATACAGGAGACTGTCCAACACGCAAAGTCAGCATCGTGCGACCAAGCTCAAGCAGAAGAGCGCCTAAATGCTGCATAGCAAGCCCTGATTGCATGGCTTCCGACTGAATCTGGGCTCTGACTGTGGGGTCATTGCATGTTGCCTCTTCCTCAAGTCGGCCTGCAGTATGCTACAAGTTGCAGCATGTTACATATAACACGAAATCAGATTCACATAAAAGAATACATTTATTTGAGCTCTTAAAAATAATAACTCACTGACTCCAATATAAAGGTGTATATCAGAATGTAACGCATCATAAGATTTCTATTAGGCACTTAGTGCGCCACTGACACATAGGCGTCTTTCAGAAACTAGGATGTTACTAGTGCAACTAATAATACTACCAATAAATTTTTAACATAAAGGAACAAAAACCAAAAAGGTATACAAAAATCGGGTGAAAAAATAGTAAGTACCGATAGAGAATCGATAGCAGGGCCACTAAGAAGCCGTTGTGCATGTCGCATAACAACTGCGAGATCTGCAGGGAATGGTATACCACGAGCACTAGGAGGCAATTCCACAGCCGGCGGACGTTCAGCATCATTTGAAGGTCGATTTGGCTGATACCCTGTGATCAACTCCCAAATTAAATTTCATATAAACTAATAACTCAGAAAAAAAAAAAGGAAGCAAATGTAAAATTGTAATGAAAGTACCATTTTGTGACAATGCTTGCTCCATGTGATTCATAAACTCAGTAAGTGTGTGTAACGAATCGGGAATAGGCTAAAAACGAGAGAAAAAAACATTCAACCAAAGATGAAACATAAGAAAATATAGCAATTAAAGAATCAATTAAACTGTAAAAATGTGTTTTTTAGTATTAATACCGTAGCAAGTGTTGGAATGGGTATTCCTCCTCCAAAAGGAATTTGTGTCCCTTGAGGCGCAGATGGATTAGGGTTTCCTGATTGACCTTGATTGTTTGCATTAGCTCCGGCTTCATTTCCTTGATTAGCTTGCGTAGGCATATTGAACTGTAAACAAATAGACAATAGAGTAATTTAAATAGTTACCGACGACTATAAAGTTGTAATAAAGTTTAATGGTGAAAAACTATAATCTTAAAAGGGCAAAAAGAACAAACAAAACTCACCTGCATATTTGGTGGAATTCCACCCATCCCGCCCATGGAGTTCGGCCCACCGACGCCAATGGAATCTAAAACAGCCCCGATAATCTGGAATCAGAAGAATATAATAAGTTTACATTACCAAATCACCATCAGTTTATATACAACATACTATGGAAAACCAGCAAGCAAACACACCCGACTAATATCAGGGGGGCCACCACCGTTATTTTGGTCCCCGGGACCAAAGGAACCAAGTAGTACACTGTGTGAAACATGGGAGACACGAGGACGTCGACCAGCAGCATTAGCATCTTGTCCTGTCAGAGAAATGCAACCTTTTAATTATAACTCTATAAAAAGCTTTATATGAATGGCCCTTGTAGCTATGCAGTTATCTCGGTCTGATTTCAAATATCGTTCAAGGACCGAGATTTGAAATATCGGTTATCGCGGTGAGATATCGGTTTTTATATCATCTAGAATATTAAATATATATATATATATTAAAATCATAAAAGATTAAACATAAAACATAGCATAAAAGTGTCAAACGTAATTGTTTTAAGTAGGTTTTAAAAAGAAGTGGGCTGCCAAAACACTATGTGGGCTGCCAGAAAAAAGAAAAAAAAAAGTCAAAAACGAGATTTTCTTTATCAAAACGAGATCCGATATCAAAATCTCGGCAAAATCTCGTCCAATATCGCCGAGAATATCGGTTCCGATATTTACCACCGAGATTTGGAGCCGAGATTTTTTCTAGCTCCGAGATCCGAGATATCGCCGAGATTAACTGCATAGCCTTGTAGCAACCATATAAAGAGATAATCACACCTGTGTTAGTACCATTTGCAGTTGTTGTCCCAGTGGACGAACCAGACGATGGTTGCGACTCAGAAGGTTGTCTAGCCACTAGATGCAATGTGACTCCATTTTCAACGTCTATAAATCGTTAAGGCTTTCAACTAAGAACGTGTTTAAGCCATATTGTTTTAACAGGGAGCACATCTCACTTATAAATATTAAATAGTGATTGGTTTATTTTATAAGCAACCTGGTTTAACCAATTTAACTTATGAATATCTATGTGAAGCT
Organism: Tanacetum coccineum; assembly: GCA_026074375.1. Taxonomy (NCBI): domain Eukaryota; kingdom Viridiplantae; phylum Streptophyta; class Magnoliopsida; order Asterales; family Asteraceae; genus Tanacetum; species Tanacetum coccineum. The sequence continues at coordinate 8,108 of BQNB010156674.1, read as the reverse complement.
GATATGTAACTTCAATGAATATCTATTCTAATCGATAAGAAATGTGTAAATAGGATACGATATTCAGAAAGAGGATGCTCGTCCTTCAAAACCTTTCCCCTAAAGATGAGCCGCTGCTGTGCAACCGGGAGGCCAACTTCACCAGATATTTTTTCCTTGAATGCTGAAACTAGCATCTGTGTGTTGTGACAAGAATATAGCAAATGTCAAATACAAGACTAAACAAGCTGAAAGCAACCCTTGCGTAAAGAAGTGAGATAAAACGAGATAAAGGTTATAACTTAATGTGATAAAACGGGATAAGGTTCCAACTTTTAGCAGGAAAATTAGATAATTCTAGAAAGAAACCGTACATTTTTATCAACAGTAAAGTTGTACAGCTGTGACTCAAGAGTCTTGATATGGATATCCACTGTTGAATCGGAGCTTTCACCGGTAGCATTGCTCGTGCCCACATGTTCATCCGCCATTGAAAGATTAAATCTGAAACAAGACACAAAATACATCATCAGAACAATACTCGCACTAAAATCAGCAAAAATCTATATATCGTCTATCATACGCACACCTAAAAACTAGAGACCTTTAACATCCAAATTTCAGATTTCAAAATTTGATACTAGTATGAAAAAGCATTACGGATTAATAATCATTGTGTGAGTTACCTAGTTTTTTAACGCCGTGACAATATATGCACATTTTACTGTAAACTCTATCAAGCAACTAAACATATACTCAAATTAATACATTTTTATATCTATATCGACGCGAAACATATGTCAAACTGCTAATTCCACTAACTCAAACCATATTAACCAAGACAAAGATACCAACGTTTTAACATGAAACCACAATACCCAAAAAAGTTAAACATAAGCCTAAATTTAGCACTTACAATTAGATCTCGAAAACACCCAGAAACATGCAAAACGCAATTAAAAAACTTAGGTGAAAAATCTAAAACCTAGGGCTTTTACACAAAAACAAGTACACAATGCGAGCATTGACTAGTTGACTTAACAAAATAACGTATCAAAAAACCTTAAAGTTGAAAATAAAAGAACATAATCTATGAATATTCCTCATAACAAGTTAATGTAACGCCGCAACAAGTAATATGCACATTTTACTGTAAACTCTGTCAAGCAACTAAAGTACACATATTAGCATGGTTTTTCTCAGCACTTGTTACTAACTCAAACCATATGACCCTAGACAAAGATACCATAACTTTTAACACCAACAACACTATCCAACATCCCAAAAGGTTAAGAGGGTGTTTGTTTCGGCTTATGGCTTATTTGGTTTTGGGCTTTTTTGTGACTTATTTTGAAACTTTTCGGCTTATACAAGTTCATTAGGTCCTAGGGCGTGTTTGTTTCGGCTTATATAGCGGGCTTATGGCTTATTTGGTTTTCGGCATATGTTTCATAACCTCACTTTTTGTTGCTTATTTTGAAACTTTTCAGCTTATATAAATTTATTATGTCATAATAAACTTATAAAGTTTCAAAATAATCCACAAAAACAAAACCAAATAAGCCATAAGCCGGTTATATAAGCCGAAACAAACACACCCTAGGACCTAATAAACTTGTATAAGCCAAAAAGTTTCAAAATAAGTCACAAAAAAGTGAGGGTATGAAACATAAGCCGAAAACCAAATAAGTCATAAGCTCGCTATATAAGCCGAAATAAACACCCTGTAGGACCTATTAAACTTATATACGCCGAAATAAACACCCCCTAAATGGTGACATAGTACACCATAACCCTAAATTCATAACTTACAACTAGATCTCACAAACACCCATAATTCATCAAAAAAAAGTTAGTTTAAAAACTAGGGCTTGTTGCAAAAAACAAGAACAAGATGATAGTATGGGCGTTGACTGGTTGACTTAACAATATCAACAAATCAAACAACCTTGAAAAAGGTTAAAGAAACAGTAACTGATAAAGCATATAATCGGTGAGTATTATTAGTTACTTACAGATGGGTTAAGGTATGGTTGAAAATGTGAAGAAAAAGAAAAGATGGGTTGATTATTGAGTCCCTAAAGATTTGTAGTCGAAGGATCTAGAAGATGAACAACAAAGCAGCAGCAAATGTAACAAATTTTTATTTTTTAAGGTTTTTCTAAGACAATAATGTTCTTGTTCAGTGTTGACTACGCCGGTTTTCTTTTTATTTACCCAAAACAAAATTTTAATATTTGGCTAGGTGTAGGGATGAGCACGGGTCCCGAATTGGTGGTGCTGATTTTTTCCCGAGCATAAATTAGTGGTATCGGGTACCGGTATCAGTATCGGTATGGTACCGGTACCGGGAAATCGATGGTTTTTCTCGTTTTTTTCGGTAATTTTCTGATTTGGTACCGGTCCCGTACTGAATTAGTGGTCCTGATTTTTTTTACTCGAATCATAGTACCGGTCTCGTACCGTGTACCGGGATTCGGTACCGTTTCGGTACGGTTCCGGTTCGGTACCGGGATTCGGGTCTATATGCTCATCCCTAGCTAGGTGGGTTCGGGTCGATCTGATCAACCTGAATAAGGGTTTTTTTTAATAAAAAAAAATTAATTATCTATTTAAATGAGTATAAATCGGCAATTTTGTTCGAACCCGAATTTACTCGAACCTGACCAACCCGGCCTGATTAACACCCCTGCTTACAAGTAAACTCTTGTTCCCAAGTCAAAACTAAATGACTATACTGCCCTCGTATGGACTATCACAAATTCGATAAAACCGAAAATGTGGTTTTTGCATTTAGAATTTGAAAAAATGATCACAATTTGGATAAAACCGAAATAAGTGAGCACTTTACGATTCACAAACCCGTATTTTGGTGTCAAAACTTAACATTTTTCTTGTTAGACACAATTTCGATAAAACTGAAATTGTGTCAAGTGTGTTTTGTGATATCGAATTTAGTTTTCCTAACACAATTTTCGATAAAACCGAGAAATTGTGTATCTATTACAACTTTTAGACTTAATTCCGAAAATAAAACTTAGTCCTAATACACAATTTTCGATAAAACCGAAAACTTGTGTAACTGCTAAAACTCGGTAACAACTTCCAAATTTGAGAAAAACACCTAATATACAAGTTTCGATAAAACCAAAAACTCTTATAACTATTACAACTCGATCTAACAACAATAAGACTTCCGAGAATGACTAAACTTCGATAAAACTCTTCGTATCAACCAATAACCACGTCGAAATTGTAGACTACGCAAGAAATGATACCGAAAATGCTCAAATAAATCAAAATGATCACGTCTTATCCATAATTGATGTCGAAAACGAGTGTAATCATGATATAAGATGTTGAAAATGCTTAATAAGCTCAAATAACCACTCGAAAGTACCGAATTCCATCTAATTTCATCACGTCAAACTTGATATCGCACCTAATCACGAAATAGATCACTTTTAATCTCTAATGGCGTATGATACCACTTGTTAGGCCACGTTTTATCTTGAATCACACAATATAGAAATGTTTCGTATAGAGAGAATTAAGAGAGGAAGGCAAGACTTTTATAATTTTTCAAATTTTATAAAGAAAAGAGAAATTGGATGGAAAGTGAGAGTTACAAGTCTTAACCCCCTAATGTTGATTAGGGGTATTTATAGGAGAGGAGAGGATTAGCTTCTCTTCCTTTATTTTCTCTAATTTGCAATCTAGTCTCTATTCTTTGGATAATATGTTATTTTTCACTTTAAGCATATTTCTCTTTATTACAAACTACTTTCTACTTATAAAATAAAATAAAAACATTAATAATAATTAAAACCACCTAAAGTATCATAATTGACACTTTTATGATCCTAACAGTTCCCTTTATCAGAGATAGTCGTTGTTCTTCAGGAAATAAGTCCCTAATCTCTGCTTAGTCAACTTCCCAATGTCTGGGTTTTCAAGTTGGGAGAGGTGATTGGCAGCGAGGTTCTCGGCGCCCTTCTTATCACGGATTTCGATATCAAATTCTTGGAGTAGCAAGATCCACCTTATCAGTCGTGGCTTTGCATCTTGTTTTGTGAAGAGATACCATAAGGCAGAGTGATCCGTGAAGACGATAGTTTTGGATAAGACCAAATATTATCGGAACTTGTTGAACGCGAAGACGACGGCCAAAAGCTCTTTTTCAGTCGTTGTGTAGTTCTCTTGTGCCTCGTTCATCGTTTTGCTGGCGTAATGTATTTGCTGAAAATGTTTGTCTTTCCTTTGCCCTAGTACTGCTCCAACGGCGTAGTCACTTGCGTCGCACATGATTTTAAATGGCAATGACCAATCTGGTTTAATCATGACGGGGGGTTGTGTTAATTCTTGTTTTTGCTTGCCGAAGGCTTGTTTGCATTCTTCAGATAAATTGAAGGGGATGTCTTTCATGAGGAGTTGGGTCATTAGGCGTGCGACTTGTGAGAAATCCTTTATGAACCTTCTGTGGAAGCCTGCATGCCCTAGGAAGCTTCGAATGGCTTTCACGTTCGTGGGATATGGGAATTTAGAGATTGATTCAATTTTTACTTTATCCACCTCGATTCTCGACCCGGAGACCTTATGACCGAGAATGATTCTTTCCTTTATCATGAAGTGGCATTTCTCCCAGTTCAATACAAGGTTGGTCTCTTCGCATCTCTTTAGCATCTTCTCGAGGTTTTTTAGACAGTGGTCGAAGAAACTACCAAAAACGGAAAAATCGTCCATGAATACCTCCATGCTATCCTCGATTGGTTCATGAAATATGGTTGTCATGCAACGCTGAAAAGTGGTTGGAGCATTATATAATCCAAATGGCATTCGTGTGTACACGAAGGTGCCATATGGGCAGGTAAACGTAGTTTTCTCTTGATCTTCCTGGGCAATAGGAATTTGGAAGTACCCTAAGAACCCATCCAGAAAACAATAATACTCGTGTCCATCTAACGTTTCCAGCACCTGGTCGATGAAGGGCATACGAAAGTGGTCCTTTCGAGTTGCGTCATTTAGCTTGCGATAGTCTGAACGGGGCTGACCCAGGGGCTGTAGAAAATTGGGTAGATTAATCCAGCGTCAAGGAGTTTTATGACTTCCTTTTTTACCACCTCCTTAATGTTTGGGTTCACCCGTCTTTGAGACTGGACACTTGGTTTGAACTCGTCCTCTATGAGGATTTTATGTGTATAGAAGGAAGAGTCGATCCTCTTTGTGTTTGCAATGCTCCATGCGGTGACTCCTTTGTGGTTTCTTAGAACTTCAAGGAGCTTGGTCTTCTCGGTAGCAGATAGCGTAGAAGAGATAACCACTAAGAGTTGGTTATTCTCTTGTAGGAAGGCATATTCGAGGTGTTCTGGCAGCTCTTTCAATTCTAATTTAGGTGGTTTAATGCTTGAAGGTTTTAATCAATTTTCCGGAGCCTCCTATTCAAGTGGCTCGACTGGTTATGGTTTAAGGTAGAAGGAAACTGCTTGTACTTCGTTTAAACCTCCTTCTTCCTCTGCTTCTACCCATTTTCCATCATGGTCGATTGTGTCTACCCATTATTCTCCGACGAGTTTCGCGGTGTGATCGGCGCAGTGCATATAGTCGTTACGGGAGTATTTATATTTCATTAAAAGTGACGGTTTCATTTCTGACTCTCGGGCTTAGCTTCCCTTCGTGAACGTCAATTACAGCTCGAGCGGTGGTGAGGAAGGGCCGTCCCAAGATGATCGGAACTAATTCATCTTCGTCCATTTCCAGCACTATGAAATCGACCGGAAAGATGAACTTGTTTACCTTTACTAAAAGATTTTTACAGATCCCGATGGGATATTTAATTGATCGATCTACCAGCTGAATACTCATCCTGGTTGGTTTTAGTTCAGAAATGCCCAATCGTCGGAAGAGATAATGCGGCATAAGGTTGATACCTGCCCCTACATCGGTCAGAGCGTTTTTTACTACCAAAGGTCTGATAAGACACGGTAGTGTGAAACTCCATGGGTCTCCTTCTTTGTGGGGAAAGCTTTTTTGGATAACAGCTGAACATTCTTCACTAAGTTTGACAGAAGAGGCTGCCTTTTCAAGTTTCTCTTTATGCGAAAGAAGGTCTTTTAGAACTTTGGCTCCTTTCGGCATGTGGATCATAGCCTCCAGAAACGGTATGTTGACAAAATATAATGCCTAAAAATATTATTAATATTTTTTCACATCTTTACGTTTTGATAATCACAAAATATAAAAACGTTCAATGTAAAATTAAACGTAAACAAGTAATTAGTAGTAAATTTTCATTTCGCTAATTATATCACTTAAAGGTATGAATAAATAAATGTTTAATGCATTTTATGATCAAAGAAAATTTTTGTTCAACCTTAATATAAACATTACAAAACATTTTCTACAATTAAAAGAAATGTTTTGTTCAAAATAAACATTTTAAAATTTAAATTTTCGGACATAAAACGGCTAGAAAAGTTCTAGAAAATTCTCCAAACACAAAAGACAAACTGGGGAGACCCTAGCCTAGGGCGGCCCCCTTAATTTTAAGGGGACCGCCCACCTATTTAAGGGGACCGCCCCTAGGTAGACGCTCCCCCAGTCTGTCCTATAAATATTGGATTTTTTCTCACTATTTTCTCACCTTTTGCACTCATTTTTTTTTCCCAAAACAACCCACATATCCTCTCTAAAATCCTTTGATCATTAATCATAAAGCTTTGTTTTCAAGTGATCCAAGCTTAATTCTTCAAGTGCAAGAGAAGAATACTCCTATCATTAAGTGAAGAAGTATTACACCTTTGTGTGTTTTTGCAATCTTATTGCATTCATATCATAACTTGTAAATCTTTTCTAAATCTTGTATAGTTGTGTAGTTGCTAGATCTTGGCGATCTTTGTAAGTATAGTTAAATCGTGGTGATCTTACCAAGTAGTGCTAGATAGTTGTGATATAAGTAGTGTTGTGAAAAAGTCTTAAAGTTGTGAAGAAGTCGTGAAGTTGTGAAGTCGTGAACAAGTCGTGAAGTTGTGTTGTGATAGATTGGTTCTAGCTAAGATTAGAACTCGACATTTAGCTTTGTGTCGTAAATCGGTGTAAGCAACGTTGTGTACGGTTTTCTCCACCATAAGGGAGCTTGTTGACATAGTGAAGAAAACTCTCGAGTTAGGTGCTCGGGGAGTGGAGTAGGGCGAAGAGGTGCTTCGTTGCCGAACCACTATAAATCCTCGCGTTGTGGTTTGATTGTTCTTACTCTTATCTCTTGTCTTGCATTACTTTCTCATACTATCTTATTAATTGTTTAGATAGGTATATTGTTTATATTGTGCAAGTATTGAATTCACATAAAGTCGAATCTAGAATTTTTACAAACACTTTAAAACCTTAAATTAAAAAGCGGTAAACTATTCAACCCCCCTTCTAGTTTTCCACAATTGGTATCAAGAGCCACGCTAAACAAGATTTTTAAAATAAATTGTATTTTAAAACTTGAATCGATCTATGGAATCGGAAAAATATTTAGAAGGGCAATCTATGCAAAGACCACCACTATTTGAAAGTGATGGATTTATTTATTGGAAAAATAGATTCGAAACTTATGTGAAATCAAAAGATCTAGATCTTTGGCATGTTATTACCGATGGTGATTTTCCTCCTATTCAAAATAATCCCGAAACTAAAAAGGATGAAGTTGTACCTTTTCATAAACAAAATGATGATCTTAAAAAGAAACTTGCTAAAAATAATGAAGCTAAAATGGTAATTTATAATGCTTTGCCACGTAAAGAATACGAAAGAATTTTTATGTGTCAAACCGCAAAAGAAATTTGGGATACTTTGTTAATCACTCATCAAGGTAATAATCAAGTCAAAGCTAACAAAATAGATCTTCTTGTTCAACAATATGAACAATTTACGATTCCGGAAGAGGAATCAATAGATAATGCCTTTGCAAAATTTAACACTATTATTACTAGTCTAAAAGCACTTGATGAAGGTTTTTCTAGCAAGAATTGTGTTAGGAAATTTCTTAAGGCATTACATCCAAAATGGCGCGCGAAAGTCACGGCGATTGAAGAATCAAAGAATCTAACAACCTTACCTCTTGACGAACTTATTGGAAACTTGAAAGT
>BQNB010156673.1:0-15243 GCA_026074375.1 Tanacetum coccineum | reverse complement strand
AGCACACAGTGTGAACGTGATTCGTGATATCGAGCTCTTATCAGATAAGGAAGCAATTTGTCTCTTCAGTAGATACGCATTTGGAAGAGAGAATCCAGTTCAAGGATACGAAGAGCTATCAAGAAAAGTTGTAGGTTATGCTGCCGGTCTTCCCTCAACTGTCAAAGTCTTGGGTTCATTTCTATGTGGTAAAGATAAGGATGAATGGGTAGATGCCATACAAAGACTAAAAAAAATTCCCTTGAAGGAGACTATGGAAAAACTAGAATTAAGCTATATCGTTCTAGAGGATGATTATAAGGAAATATTTCTAGACATTGCATGCATATTGAAAGGCCAGGACAAAGGAGATGCAATCATAATTCTTGAAAGCTGTGGATTTCATGCTAGAATTGGTTTAAAAGTTCTTGAGCAGAGATCTCTTATAAGCGTTGATGTATGCGAGAAATTGCGCATGCATGACCATATAGAAGAAATGGGAAAGAACATTGTTCGTCGGTCGCACCCCGATGAGCCTAACAAACATAGCCGACTGTGGATTAATGAGGAAATTGAAGATATATTGGCTAATGACATGGTAAAGATCAGTTTACTTGTAAAGTGGAGAAAACAAATACATTTTCGTGTGTTTTAACTTCTGACTCGCGGTTTCTGGACATTGTTTATGGATTGCAGGGTTCCGAAGAAACAAGATGTCTAAAACTTGATATGTCGAGAGGAGATTCGGGAATTGTTATGAAAGGTCTTGAAAAAATGAAGAAACTTAGTTATCTTGAAGTGAATTATGCAGATTACGATTCTGAATCTAACTGTGAAAGTGATGGCGAATGTCTTGGCAGTGATCAGAATTTTGATGATACCAGCAAATTGATTATTCCAAATTCTTTGAAATATCTAAAATGTGAGAGGTACCCTTTCTTGTATTTACCCAGAACATTTCAAGCAAGCAATCTTGTAGGACTTGAAATGTATGAGAGCATAATGGTACAACTTTGGGAAGAGGGAGAAAAAAAGATTGTTTTGCATATTCGTAATGTTGGTTAGTTAATGCTATTTTTAACTTGTTTTTGCTGCCAGGATCTCAAAAAACTCAAATTCCTTTCTCTCGCTTTGTCAAACTTGACGACCTTTGACTTTATTATTACTCAGAATCTCGAGGCATTGTCTCTTGACATTAAGTTAGAGACTCTGTATCTCGATCCCGATTCTCTTCGATTGCACTCATTTTGTAAAACTTCAGGAGCTGTTTGTTGCATGCAGAGATGGTTTCTTGGTTCTTAAGGTGGTGCTATTGTGCATAGACTAGGACAATGGGTCCAGTTCATGAAAGGATGCTGCAAGTCCAGTTCCATTACCCACCAAGAAGAGAATATACTGTGTGTTGAAATCTCTCATGTTCACAAAGGCGCGAGATTCTATTTTGAGATGATCAACGATTAATAAAATCGCGACATAATGTGTGTTGGCTAAATGTTGTTTGATTCTTGTTTGTAAATGACTTATCTGAAGATTGAGTATAAGATTTAAAGCACAAAGTGTTTGAATCCATTTAGTTGAATGTTTTATAGAACTCCAAGCACAAAGTGTTGGTTGCATTCCATGGCCACTCGTTGTAGTAGTGGCTCGGCCCATAAGCACGGATGGTTGGCACCCGTCGCTGATGGTTCTGGCTACAGCGGGTTGGTTAGACTCATTCTACGGGCCGAACTGAATGTTCAACAGTAGTCGTTTATAAATTGATTATATTCTCATAAACTTTCATGCTCACTAACAAAACTAGAAAATCTCATTGTTATCTTTTGAGAAGTTAAATTTTGAGCTATTTTTCAGGTTAGGAGAAGCAAAATAAACGGGCCCATTTTTTTTTTCTTTGATAACCCTAAGCCTCCTTCACGAAATTTTATTTCAAACACAAAGCCAACATCGGAAAAAAATGATTATTCAGATCATGATCATATACTTGTTCGTCAGTTTCTTGTTGATACTAATCCTTCAACACAAATGCCGCGATTTTAGTGATATTGATCTTCCAACAATTCGATATGAAAATCTGCTGCACAGGTGGCAAGGAGAGTATGTTGCGCGATTATGTTTCATTTGTAACAAGCATTATGAAATGGATGACCTTGTATGCCAACTTAGCCCTTGCGGTCATGTTTTTCACTGTCATTGTATCGGAGGGCTGTTGAACCGTAATGAGTGTAGATGTCGGATATGCTGGACTAAATATTTCTCCGGATGTCCTTGGTTCAATATATATGGGGTATTCTTTTTACTCAACTAGTGTCGTTTTTTATTTTATTCAGCGCGGCAATAACGTTAAATTTAGAAATGAAACTAGCAAGGAGACAGGATCAAAATCACATTGTTATGGAGAGAGCGCTATAAGGATTAACAAACCACTCGATCCATCAAATAATGGAAGTTTAATCTTCTATCGCTCGTTATCTAGTGTATCATGTTATTGAGAATTATGAAGAGTTTTTTTAACATGTGCCATGATGGCACAAGCTTACAAGTGTTAAATGAAGACAAATGTTTTTGTTTAATTTTATATTCATTTTAGGCACCATTTTTCTGCATGTCTCATCTTATTGTAATTTGTTTTAGTTTAATTTCAGCCTAGCTAGAACAATGAATTTTATTAAAATCATTATGTATCACAATCTAGCACCTGTCATTTAACCTACGCAACTCAACAATTCTCAACCTCAACGGCATCTTCTCCGTTGCAAGCCGTTCTAACTTGTCACCCACACGCTCCGATGTTCTTGATGCCATGGTCCACTCAACTCTATGGATATATTGTAAGTGACTCCTCTCAAGACCTAGGAGAGGTCTGATTCTAAATGACGTCAAACATCATTCTTTTATTTGGATTTCTAATAGCAGGTCTCGTAAATCTTCCTTTAGTTGGATAGAGTGATCGACTAAATAATCCTAATAACACCGTATCCTCTTCGTTTTTTTTTGCTATGCCTTTAATTAATCCTTATACTCAGGGCCGGCTTTGAGGGTGTGCAAGGTGGGCGACCGCACAGGGCCCCAAAATTTTTAGGAGCACCAAAATTTATCCCGTTAATAATTATATGCATTATTTCTTATAAACGATGATACTTTATATATAACGTTTCTTATCGCAGGGCCTCATTATGTAATTTCGTTCAGGGCCTTTAAAAAATTCATAAATTTAGAGACGGCCCTGCTTATACTACTTCCACGAGGACATGATGTGATCAATGATAAATAAAATTGTGACTTAATGTGTGTTGGCTAATTGTTGTTTGATTCTTGTTTTGTATATGATTTATTTGAAGACTGTGTGTATATAGAAAGTAAATGACGAAGTGTTGAATCTATTTAGTTGAAAGTTTTATAGAACTATAAGTTGTTTAACTTGTTGGGTTGCATTCCATGTCCACTCATTGCATCAGTGGCTCGGCCATAAGCACAGATGGTTAGCACCGTCGTTGCTGGTGGTTATAGCCACATCGGGTTGGGTCAGACTCATTAAACGTGTCAAATAACAGTCGTTTATAAATTGTCTAAATTAAATTTATTTAAATTTTTTTGTTTAATATACGGGCATATGAAAAATTTACATGTTTAATGTTTTATAATTGTGATATTAGTGCAACTAACAATTATGCACGTGATTTTACGTAAAAAAATTCGTTGTGTATTAATATAAGTGTTTTAAAACCCGGATTGACCCGGTCGGTCGAACCGTGAAAGGTCGGTCGCTAGAAGCCGGATTTTGCCGAAAAACCTAGTTGAACCATGACCCGGTGGTTCGACCCGGTCAATTAAAAAAGCTGTTTTTAAACATTGATTAATATCGATTAATATTTTGTAATAAAAGATTTTGTTTTGATGAAAGGTTTAACTTTCTTTAACTTACATGATTGTTGATGTTGATGTTGTTTTTCAGATTTATCTATTAATATAATGTTGTAGTACAGTTGTATATTATATGTGAGTTTAATATGTTTTTTTTTTATATTCTTATATAAACTTTAAATTGATTTTATATTTGTTGTATTTTTAAAGTATAAAGTCTAGAAGATATAAAGTATAAAGGGTTATTTGTTTATTTTCTAAAGTTATTTAAAAATATGGAAAATTATAAATTTATAATTAACTCTGTATTCTTTATTTAAAATTAAACCACTAAAGTTTTATTAATTACCTCATCTTTTTTAAGTTTTTATTTTCATAAATTTGACACATATATTTTTATGTTTTTTTTCTCCACCAAATTTTTCTACCAAAATTTTTAATTTTGACCAAATTGGATTCAATTTTGACTTTTTTAACCAATCAGATCGCACGATTTTGCCTACGTGATAAAATCAAGCGTTCTGATTGGTCAATTTTTTTTCTCGTAAGATTTAATTTGATAGAAAACTCCGAAATGATATAATTCTTTTATTATATAAAAGATTCTCATTATCAAAAGTTTAAAACCTCATTGTTATGTTATGATAAATTTTGGTATTTTCATCATTAAAAAGCTTATAATTTAATTAGAGCTATTTTTCAGGTTAGGAGAAGCTAAATAAAAGGGCTCAATATTTTTATTATAAACCCTAGACTCATTCACGAAATTATATTTCAATTTTCAAACACAAAGCCAACATCCAAAATAATGATGATTGAGATAATCATCATATACTTGTTCATCACCCGTCTCTTGTTGATACCAATCCTTCGATTGATCAAATGCCACGATTTTAGCAATATCGATCTTCCAACCATTCAATATGACAATTTGTTGCAACGACGCCAAGAAGCTGATGAAGACTGTGAGGAAATGTGTCAGGGCCGTCTTTAGAGGAGTGTAAGAGGTGACATTGCACAGGGCCACCGCTTGACGAGGGCCACAAAATTTCATGCACTTGTATTATATATATACACACAATATGATGCTAGAGTTAAATTAGTTTATGTACCCCGATGCATATGTATTTTGTGTGTGTGTTCAAGGGCTTATTTGTGATGATGGCACGAGGCCACCGAAATCTATGAGACGACCCTGAAATGTGTCACATATGTCGCACGTATTTTGAAACTGATGACCTCGTTTGCGCGCTAAGCTCTTGCGGACGTGTTTTTCACTGTCGTTGTATCAGAAAGCTGTTGAATTTCAATGAGTGTAGATGTCAGCTCTGCTGGACTCCATATTTCTCTGGATGTCCTTTGTTCAACTAACATATATCACTACAACATTTACCTATATCCTCGGGGACAAAATTACCCTATCCCCGGCGACATGTCCATGGGGATACTCTTCCCCGGCGACATGTCGCCGAGAAAAACATGCCGGGAAAAGCTCGAAGGGGATTCGTTCCCCGGCAATTTGCCCCGGCGACATAGACGAGCCCACACAGTTTCATTCAACCAAAATAAGTTCCACGTTGGATGGTTTCCTCGGCGACATGTCGCCGAGGATTCTGTCAAAATTAAAAAGGAGATTAAGTAAATGCAGTTTCGTTAATTAGTTGACAGTTATCCCCGGCGACATGTCGTCGGGGAAACTCTCCTATATTTTGACTAGTCAACGTGGCCACGTGGCTAGTCTTTTTAGTTCCACTTATCCCCGACGACATGTCGCCGGGGAAACTCTCAAAATTTGTTGACTAGTCAACGTGGCAAAGAAAATGTGGTCGTTTTATTTCAAACAATCCCCGGTGACATGTCGCCGGGGATAAGCCTGCAGTTTTTTTAGTGCAGCCTGTAATGCTGCCGATTTCCAGATTTTTTTCAGGAAAAAATCTACCAATACTCAAACTTGTAACTACCACTATATAATCTACCTAAATACATTACAACTTGTACCAAAACATGATACAATATAACAAATCAACGCATTTGATATAATAAAGCTAAATACGTCCAAAATCCGAATAAACACAACATAGTCTACAAAACGGGCTTCCTAGTCACAAAACTTACGTTATCCGCAAGATACAAGTCAATATTCACCTAGATAACATGTTCTAAACGCACGCGGAAACAAATGTTTATATAAGGGTGAAGGGTCGCTAATATATACTTTAAGAAACAAAATAGCATATACTTACCCATATATAACATGTCCTAACTATCCTCATCCTCCTCATCCTCCTCCTCCTAGCCGGCATCCTCATCATCACCCGACTCATCATCCATGCCCCCGTCACTCTCGCTGCCACTACCGACCTTATGCTGTGACTGAAGCTGTGTAAGCAGCTGGGACATCTTGTCGTCACTCCTAACTACCTTCATGATCATGTCCATCTGTTTCTTTAGCTGCTTGTTTGTTCTTTTAAGCTCATCGACATCGGCGGTGTGCATGCATCGAGGCTCGGGCGACACGATGACGTCCCTGCCCCTTCTCGCCAAAACCCTACCAACACCAGGAATGTGCCCCCGCTACTTGACTCGACGAACAATGGCCATGATTTGATCATCGATGTAGGTGCCTAGACCTTGTAGCCTCAGCATCTCCTCCTATGTAGTGACAAAAACACAAGATAGTTAATATATTACTCGGGTTAATACATTATATCTCGACAAATCATTAAAGTGCGTGTTTTGAAACAATACTTACATATAGAAGTCGCTCCTCGTCCCGCAAGAATACGCCGTCAACGGTATGTGTATCAAAGTATGTCTGGATTAAGGACGGGTACTCTCGAGTGGCAGAGCTCTCCATTTGTACATACACACACATATATAAGATGAAACAAATTAAAAACGACAAATTACAACACATCAAAGCGTATAATGAGCTATATATATGTAAAATAATTATAATGTTTATTACCTGTCAATCTCGGAGGATAGCAAGTGACCGAGATCCTTGCCGGCATATGATCGTGCTCTTTGCCCGGTTTCGAGTATTTTGAGCACACCAGGCAACGTTCTTGGGATCAGACCAAAAGGCAATCTGCGCATCCCAATCTGCCACTGAGATGTTCGCGGGACGTCGGGTATCTGATGCCTTCTACTTCGTAAGTCCCGTTGTCGGGGTTAGCAACCCAATGCTTTGCCTTCAACGACGACTTGTTGTCGGTGTAGATCTTGGCCAAATGCTGCTGGATGCCCTTCTTGATTTTTGGCCAAAGGTCGGATTGCATGTGAGGCGTCATGTCAAACTGGGTCTGCAATTATATATAACAAAGACAGACTTAGATTAGAGATATAATTTATGTATTTATCTAAATTCGTTTATTTATTTACTCCTTCTGTCCCAAATTAATAGTCTCTCTTTCCATTTTGGGTTGTCCCAAAATTATTGTCCCCTTCCAAATATAGTTGTGAGTAATGTAGCAAGTTTACCATATTGCCCCTAATGATACTAGAAATTACAAACTTTATTCAAACCTTTAATTAATTCCATAAGGGTAAGATTGTCATTCTGCATAAAACTAAGAGAGAGAATGCAGTAATGATTATGTTTTCTTAAACTGTGTGTTTTTTGTCGGGGGACAATTAATTTGGGACGAAGGGAGTATATGATATAAATAAATAAACGAATTTAGATAAATACACACAATTAAATAAATGTAACACGATAATAAAATAAACATAAAAGGATAATAAAATAACTGACCCTAATCTTTCCCAGGACCCCCGCCTTCCACTCCTCCGGGATGTTGTGCCAAGAACAGAAGTGCATCAGGAACTCCCGGACGATCTCCCCGAGGAGGTTAGCTCAATGAGCCGCATGGTCACCGAGAGGCATCAGCGTGCCTTTATCGCTCCACTCAAACCGGATCGCCTGTTGGCCAAATTGATCTGTGATCTTCCTTAACCCGAGGTTCCTGGTTTCCTTACGGGTATTCAGTCTGCCGGCTTTTTGTCTCTCAGGTTGGGTTTTCGGGTGCCTTTGCCTACAAAATCAAGTGAGTGATAATGGCATAAAAATTCAAGGAAAGCAAATTCAATGTATCAAATTTATGCTTATATTACAATAATCCAGAAATTTTTACCTCGGCAACCTATCTGATGTGGAGGGGGACGATCATCACCGCCACCATCACCACCGTGATCCCTTTCTACATCTGCTGACATTTGTACAAGTACAATTAGAATAACATATAGAAATTCATGAACAAAATAATAAAAGCATGCACACATCCAAATACATACACATCCAAATAAATATACACATTTAAACAATCCACAACAATTTCATTCATTAATTCATTCAAATAAGTGTCTTTAACAAGTTACAACTCAAGATCAATCTTCTTCTTCACTAGAATAAACAACAGCTACATCATTATCATCATCAACATTGCCGAGGTCTTCATCATCAGAATCTGCTAAATCATGAGGAAGGGCGTCTTCATCATCAATAATATCATCGTCTTTGTCAACATCAATGATATTTGGTGGTGCGTTAACATCCATTAATCGACCATCTATATGCAAGGTCGCAAAATCCAATTCATTCAAACTAGTAGAAAGTGCAAGATCAGATGAGTTGTCGAAATATATAACATCATGATCGTCCTCTACCACGATGACACCCCCGTTCGAAAACTTTTTATGATTCACATCTTTGACGACCTTCTAGTTAGGTGGTCGTCTGGCCATATCTTCAAAGTAAAAGACTTGTTTGACTTGTGTTGCGAGAATGAATTGATCATCTTTAAACGACTCGCCATTTGCCCAGATTTGTGTCATGTTGTTTCTAATGACAAAACGTTTGACTTTACGTTATTCGTTGCTAGTGTCGAACCACTTAACTCGGAACAACACAACTTTAAACGACATATACGAAAACTCGAGGATTTCTTCAAGCTGATCATAATACATTTCTCCGTCCTTGTCACCAGGCGAACAAATGCCGCTGTTTTAAGTTGTGCGACGTTCATCGCGGCTGTGCATGACAAACCTCACACCGTTGACTACGCAAGAGTTGACTGAGATTGGAGTCGATCTTGGTCCACAAGCCAAAGAGAATAACTCGCTGCTTGCACTAACACCTGAGTCTTTGTCTATGTGATGTTGACGGATCTATGAAGAAGATAGGATTAGATAGAGAACATAAAATATGATATTTCTATTTTTACAGCTAAATACACACAATAAGTCTAAGTTTACCTGCAACCTAAACCAGCCGGGGAATTCTTCTTTCATGTCTTGGTTAGGAAATTTACTGAAAAATGTTCATGGTATTAGAATAAGTCATCGAAAAGATAAGTTAAGAAAAAGAAGTTTTAAAATAAAAAAGCGTACCTCTTGAACTTGGCCCGGTACGTGTCAATTTCAGGACTGTTGTGAAGTACATACCATATCACTTTCTTTAATTCTTGGTGATCAAACTGAATAACCGACCGTAAACCAATCGATTTACATACTGATCGGAACACCTGAAACTGACACGTTGGGGGAGGACAATCCACATTACGACCGAGACAATTAAATTTCATGGTAACATCCCAAAAATAATGAGAACTGAAAGTCAATGCTTCTTCTGCAACATAACCCTCTGCAATCGAACCTTTCGGCTTAGCTTTATTTCGTACATAATTTTTTAGCTTCTTCATGTATCTTTTAAATGGATACTGTGACACCCGTGATTTAATCAGGTTAGTGATGCCTTTAGTAATGGCTAAGAGTTCAGTTTGTGTATTTTTTTTGTGCTATGTGTTATATATGTGTGCTAAGTGGTTTAAATAGGTGAATGATATCATTTTGAGGTGTGTGATCATCTCATTTTGAGTGCGTTTATGTTTGATGATGAGTATTCCATTTGTTCACGTATAGTGATAATGGAAAGAAATGGTGTATTGCATGTAATGCTACGTCAATAGTTGGATGATTTTGTGTTAAACGCTTATGGGAAACGCATCATGTTGGTAATAAGTATAGTGAGTGAAATTTGGATATTTATAGAAGACTTTCTAAATATAGAAAGTGATATGTGAAATGAAAAGTTATTTTAGAAAGTTTAGTAAGTTGCGTTTATGTAAAAAAGTTTACTCAAATTAGCTTAGATTTTTATGAAAACTTAAGGTAATGAAGATAATTAGTTAATTAATAAAAAAAAAAAAATACATATATATATAGGGGTGTTATTTGGCCGATTTAAAGAAAAGAAAAAAAAGGAAACAAAGTTTGACTATAATTAGGATTCTAAGGATATAAATACAAAACCAATAAAACCCTAAATCACTTTTCTCTCACTCTCTCCCTTGTGATCAGCCGAAACTCTCACGAAAGAAAAAAAGATTTTTTTTATCAAGATAAAGTTGGTGCTTTAAGGTTTCAAGAATCAAGGATTTAGCTATGTTCGTAAACCCTAGTTGTTTAGTTTTCTTTAAATCATGTAATAATTAATATGATGGATCTAGGGTTTACATAAAATACATATTATATATGAAATTTAATGATGGTATAATGATTAGGGTTAGTTTAGGGTTATGATCATGCATGTTGCATGTTAGGGTTTGCGTTAGAACATGATTCAGAGTTGAGCAGAATTTAGGGCTGTGTTCAACTGATGATATCTAGATGATAAAAACGTGTTTTGATATGATTCAAAAGCCTAAATTGAATTTCAAAGAGTTTATTTTTCAAAACGTCCGGCCTCGAATGATTTGGAGTTCTAGAAGTTGGTTAAATATTGATTACAAGAAAAGTTGTCAAAACATTAAATACGGGTCAGATTTAGGTCATATTTAGGAGTGTAAAACCCTAACTTAAAAGTGAAATTAAGGTTAGACAATCTACAGTAATTAAGTTCTACATGTATATAAAGAAACACTAGAATGAGAGCTTCTGATTGTGTGTCTAAGTAGGGTAATCAGGGCTATACATTTTAGTGTGCAATCAGATCCGAATTGGGACATTTTTGAAGTTGGATTTTATTTGGGGTAGTTGCACATGTGATGAGTGGTTGGGAATCACAAGATAGTTAGTAAACTCATAAATGAACTTAGGTGATTTTTGGTATAATTTATGGAGGTCAGAAAGTAAGGTTTTTAAGTTAGTAAAGATACACTAAAATTCTGCATTTTTGAATAAATTGTAGTTAACTAGTGTAATGTGTTAATGAGGTGGTTAAGGTTGGGCATGGTGTCGGAGTGACCCATGATGGTTAATCAAACCCTTAGACATCCATCATATGTGTGTTGCATGGACTAGAGCTTTTAGCTTGGCCACGTGTAACCGTGTTTATTTATTTGTATAGTTGCGTGATAGGAATTGGAAGCTGCGTATTGAGCATTCAGGTGAGTTACATAATCCCACTTTTTAATTGTTCTTAAACTTGGGATGGAAATGATGCAAGTGTTGAAATATGTTTTAAATTGTTGTGATTACGTGTTAGTGTAAATGCATGGACTATTATGTGATTGATATGCGTTATGTGCTACATGTTGTGTGATATGATAATGATGTATTGTTGCCTAGTCAGGAAGGTTACTTGCGGGTATCCATGGCCTAAGCTAGAGGGAAAAGGATTTGGTATGATCCAAGAACAATTGAGGTCGTCTGCTTGGTGTTTGTGTGGTTGTTTATATTGAATTCCATGTTAGCTTGTATGTTAGTTAGCATAATTTTCATGCAAAAGTATTGTTTTATAATCATAGTAATTCGGTTAATGATTTTGGAAAAGGATTGAATATGTGTGTCTGAAAACCTATGTTTCTCACCAACCATTGTGTTGACGTATAAGCATCATTTTCTGGTATTCAGCAGGATGAGATTAAGGTTAAGAAAAGTGGCTAGATGAACCGTAGGTAGCTGGCGAAGTTTAGTTATCTAGATTTCGTTATTTGTTTTGGATGATAAATGTTATTTGTTTTGTTTTGTTAGAAAGTATGTATGTTTGCATGTCATGACGTTGGCATGAACTGCCTTAATTTCAAATGTCAGACGCCTTTTGGATTTTGTTGATGTGTTTGGGTATTTTCATGACACTGCGTGTCTATACCTTGTATTTTATGCATGTTTTAGTTTCTCTATATAGACACCAATGTGTTGTGATGATTCCCTTTCTCATCGCGCCTTGCGTTTCCGCCTTGGCAGGGTGTGACAGATTGGTATAAGAGCCTTTGGTTATAGAGAAGTAGGTGGTTGAGCCTAGACTATAACCTAGGGGTCCTTCATGTAGATGCATTTAGGGTGTAAGTGTTTAATGCTATAACTGCTATGCTTCCCCTCTATTTTTGCATAGCTTATATATCTCGTATTTTGCTAAGTTGTAATTTAGTTATTTTGTCTACCATTATCTGATATGATATGTATTACTTTCTTAGTGTTTTAGCTATGTTTTCCCCCACCCGTAAGAAGTCTCATTGGGGAACTGTTTTCCCAACTGGACTTAAGCGTTATAAGGAGCCTCTTGTGGAACCGAAGGAGATAGGATAGTTGATCGTTTGTCGGATGCGCGTAATAGGGCTGGACCCGCGGAGTCGGGTGATTCTTGCGGAGGCAAAGTCAAACCCAAGCGAGGCCCAGCATAAGTTTATCCCGTCCTTTACCTTGTCATGTTGTTATTGATTATTTCTTTTGAATATTTCGTATTTCGGGAATTGTTGCGAGACTTTCGTTCCTTTATGTTGTTTCGATTTTATTTTGATATAAGTAAGTAGTTATTTGATGAAGCATCCTTTATGTGTTAAGTTGGAATGGTTTAAGATGTGCAATGTGGAATATGTGCTTATATGTGAATTATGATTGAAATGGGTAATCTTGGAAGTAAGTACACGTGTGAAAGGAGACACTTATAATTATGATGGCCAATATAATTATAAAGGCATCACACATGTAGACTTGTGGCCATGATTGCATTTATTTGTGTTTGGTTGTAAGGTGGTAGTGTAATATGTTTTTTTATATGTGTATTCATGATAAAGATGGTGGTATGGGTAGAGAATTTTTCTCGTACCCTAATTGGAGGATATGTTAAGTTAAGTTGTATAGATAGTAAGTTTCCCTTCTATCTAGTATTTGCGGATACCTAGTATTACTATTATAGAGGTTGCTCATTTGCTTGGTTGTTTGTTCGGATTTCCTAGGTCTAAGCTTAGCATCCCTTCATCGTACTTTGTTAGTAAGGATACCCGATTTTTTCTATTCGACGTCTTGATGTATATTGGTTGTTTGGATCTGCTCTTTCGGATATAGGCTCGTTTTGTTAGTTCTTTCGTTGCATTGATTACTCGTATGAGTATCAAACGTTTCTTTTAAAAACTAATTGTTCCTAACATATTAGTGTGGATCATTGCTCCCTTGGTTGTATATCATTTGGTTTTCGTAACCCGTTGGCGACGTGTTAGTATCGATGCTTTTAGGTTTGCTTTGTTGATCACCATTTTGGATAAGACCTTACGTTTTGTTTTGGGTACGTAACGTCTTGCATGAGTTTTCTTTTACGAGTTTGTTTGAATTTATTTTAAGTATATGGTTCCTGGTATTTTCTTTCGGTTTCAAACAATAGAATTATGTTAGAGTCTGTACGGTGTTTTACGATCCCTTTTGATATTATGGTGTTCTTTGTTTGAGTAACATATATTATAATTGATGTCTAATTATAATAACCCTTTGGAAGTATTGTGTTGGTGTTTGAAGAAAACTGTGTTTAAAATAATATTTACAAATAGAATATGTTTAAATGGCCTATGCAAATAGGATATGAAAAAAATTATTGAGTGTTTAAATAAATTTTATTTTATTATAAAAAGCAGGTTTAAAGTGATTCATAGTGGTAAGGTATGATACACTATTAGATAACCATCTCTAGATTTTTATGACAACCAGAATGAATTTTATAAAGATTACATTTAAGATAATTTTATTTTATTCTTTAAAATGATTTTTATACTTAAAGTGACTTTCTTTATTTTAAATTGATTTTTATAAAAACATTATTTAATTTGGTCTTTCGAGTAAAGTCGATAATTGGTATAATAATTTTAGTCTTTCGTATTGATTTTTTATGTGTTCTTTTGTCGTGGTACGCCAGTTGATTTTTTTTCGTTTGCGTGTTCACTCGGTACATATACGTATCATTTCTTTCAAAGGATTCTTATGTCATTTGATCCACGACTATTTGCATATGTGAAATCTCCTATATGCATTCTAGCCTTTGACTCGATATTCGTTTGTTATCCTATTCGATTGTTCGTAACCCTTGGAGTTCGTTGATACCGTTGAGTCGTGGAAGCTTTGATGTGATTGTGGGAATGGACTGGTTGTCCAAGAGGAAGTTTGTGTTAGTATGTTATGAGAAGGTGGTTAGAATACAGTTGGAAGGTGATGAGATACTTCGAGTTCATGGGAACGTACTTTGGGAGCCGCCAAAGCCCTAATGAACGCTAAGGTAGATGAACCTAGGATAAGTGATATACACGTGGTTCGTAATTTTACCGATGTGTTTCAGGAAGATTTATCGATGACTACCGCAACGACTAGTTGAGTTCCGTATAGACTTTGTTCCTGGAGCGACGCCGGTCGCGAAGTTTCCATATCGTCTTGCACCCTCGAAAATGCATGAATCGTCTGAACAACTTCAAGAGTTGAAAGACAAGGGTTTCATATGACCTAGTCATTTTCCGTGGGGAGCACCAGTGTTATTTGTTAAGAAGAAGGATGGTTCTTTTCGCATGTGTATTGATTATAAGGAGTTGAACAAATTAACTGTTAAAAACCATTATCCACTCTCTAGGATTGATGACTTGTTTGATCATTTACAAGGAGCGTGTCCTTTCTTAAAGATAAATTTTTAGTCAAGTTATCATTAGCTACGAGTGCATGAGGATGCCATTCCAAAGACCGCATTTAGAACAAGATACAAACATTTTGAGTCTACGGTTATGCCTTTTGGGTTAACCAATTCACCAGCGGTTTTCATGGACTTAATGAACCGGGTTTGCAAATCATACTTAGGTAGGTTTTTCATCGTATTCATTGATGACATTCTGTCCTACTTAAAGTCGAAGGAGGAACATGAAGTTCATTTGAGGTTAGTGTTGGAGTCACTAAAGAAGGAGAAGTTGTATGCTAAGTTTTCTAAGTTTGAGTTTTGGATTGGAAGAATGGAATTTTCTTGGTCATGTGGTCAACCATAATGGATTCACGTAGACACGAGTAAGAGTGAGGCAGTAAGGAATTAGATGATTAATCTTAGGATTGTCAGGTTACTACCGACGTTTATCACAAAAAAAAATAGATTGTTAAACCTCCTTACTTCCCTAAATGACAGGAATCATAAGTATGAGTGGATCGTAGAACAAGAAGAGG